>LUCM01011555.1:79946-196160 GCA_008360955.1 Fasciolopsis buskii
GTGTCCCGTTTAGGTCGATGAGAAGATCGTTGAGGTGCAGCAATGCGTGAACCCAGTGCATGTTGAGAAACGACACAGATTTTTGAACAACAGTAATTCCGAGCGACTGTAGCGTCGAACGGAAAACATATTTGAACCAAATATCCGATAACAAAACGAAATATGATGACACAGATCTGTAGCGCAGCCAATCAAAGGGGGCGCGATAGTTTTGGAACTACTTTCACAGAAAATATTTTATACATCTTAGAATTAAATGCTCCAATGTTCACCCAGCATTGTCTAAACACTTGAGGACAGTTTCCTTATCGCTGGTGTGAATGTTCTCGGCTTCCCATACTGATATGAATCATTAAGCTATCTGCATGTTTCCCTTAGGTCTGTCTGATTTTTTCAGAACAAATGTTTTTTGGATTCCTTATGAATCATTGCGAAGAAACTGGGAGAGTTTGCCCATATAGGTTCACCCATACGACCTCGTTGGGCCTGAAACAGTGATGTGCATCCAATACGACTTGCAAACGTTTTTTGTGCTCAGTAGACTTGATGCTTGTGGTTTGCACTACCATGATGACGGAATGCTGCTTACTGTTGATAAGATACTTTCGTCACATAAAATTAGCCGCTTTCAGAGTAGTGATTCAACAAGCCACTAGCAAAAAGGCATACATTTTTCTCCAGCTTCTGTTTTCAGGGAAATGCCTCGATAAAATCTCAAAGGATGAAAACAGGGAGTGTAAAATGCGCATGGCAAAGGTACATGTACACGGTTGAACAAAATTCTGTCAGGCCAATTCGATTCCTTCAGTTGCTTCCGATTTTGTGGATAACTGACTGACGCTTGTGGTAAAAGGACCCTTGCTCCACGAACTTGATCTTGAATCTCTTCACAATTGATGTTATAGCTTTGATTTACTCAGAATGCAGCCGTCTGAGCTCACCACATGTCACGGACAAACGGCAACTGAACGCGTTTAACAAGACCAAATCAGATTTGGCACACAGCTAAGGTTGCACGAAAACCAAATGACCGATTACACTGGGATAAGAAACAGAGAGCAAATGAACACTGTTTTCATTCCATTCTTTTAACATTCTCACCACAATCAGAATTTGGGATGAACTCAACCCATCTTACGTCGCTTGTGTGCATCCCGGGGATCTCCAATCGCGGGCCCTTGAATGGCCGTTCTGACCACAGTTCAACCTAGTTCACCTTAGTGACCAAGCAGAAACTGAAGTCATATATATAAATATATATGCACAGAAGCAGGAAGTAGTATCTGGATGCGTGAACAAAATTTGCCCGGGAGCACACGACCGGTTTAGCGGTTATTGCCACTCGATGCCTTCACTCGTGATGCTACAAATTAGATTCCGGTGAGACATATGTGCATATAATATATATATATATGTGAACTGTATATATATATCATTTATAGCGTCAGGAGTGTGCATGGAAGCTCTTCGCCGAAGAGTCCTCAGAAGAACCAAAACTGTGATTCGTTGATAATTCTTTGTCAGTTGGGCTGAGCCAACCTTAGAAATGAGGGAAGAATGCCCCAGAATATATATATGTATATACAGAAGCAGCATTCTGGGATGGAAAATCAACTGAGACTGATTTTTTCGACGGAAAATCTGATAGGACA
Source organism: Fasciolopsis buskii (assembly GCA_008360955.1). Lineage (NCBI taxonomy): Eukaryota > Metazoa > Platyhelminthes > Trematoda > Plagiorchiida > Fasciolidae > Fasciolopsis > Fasciolopsis buskii. The sequence goes on from LUCM01011555.1 coordinate 81,599, forward strand.
CTTCTCCGAAGAAATTCGGCAAATCTTACTGTTACCAATGGTTCCGCCAAGGCTAACTACGATTTGTTTGTTAGACTTCTTCAGAAACATTAAGTAAGCTCAATTGAATATAAAGTTCATCATCGAACTTGACGGGGAAGACAGTTTGATGGCCGTTGATGTTACGAAGCAACAAAGGAAATGTCAGTCAATCTGTTCATCGTTTACATGGGTCTGATCAATATCTTCGTTTCAGTGTGGTACAACCTAGGCCTGGGAAGAATAGTGTTCGACTGTGCGAGGGAAATACAAGCATCTGACGAAACAGTAACACTTGAAAAAATATTCTGTTAAAGGTTATCTGTATTATTTTGTTATACGTGCAATTTGTTAACTTTCGTATGTAGTACTTCAGTTCGTTATAGTAGGATCTGAAATCAATGCTGAAACGTTAAAAATATGACTAATTCAACCAAATTGTCATTTCCAACCCAGTTGATCAGATGCTGATCGTGGGATGATTCGATTTTTCCATCGTTTCTCTTACTATGAGATTTTGGTCCAGTGAAACTATACCAATACATAAACCAGGGGACAACAATAGAAGATGAGGGCAGTTTGTTTACCGAAATATCAAATTTCGAGATACATGAATATTTTTTTGGCGGGTACACTAATGGAACCAGCATACCAATGACACGAAATAATTATTTATGTCATTCACGCCATACATAAATTTTGGAATTTGTTTGATTCATGGCCTTTTATTGGGATTCACAATAAACTTGTCGACCTCTAAGAAAAAAGAAAATTAATTTCTGACACGCACGAAAATAACGTTGAGTAACGGTTTGATGTGGATAGATTAGCGACTGAAATAGTTTCATCTTTGAAAAGTCAATTAACCCAATCAAACGTCACAATGTTACGTCCGTTACCAAGTTCCATTCGTTCCATTATGTTTATGCATTTGTGTCGGCCTCGGATAATTTCGCGTCTCAATGCCCAAAAATTTATTCATGACGAAAACCTCATCTTTTTATTCATCATTTATGCTACATAATCATTGCTCCGATAGCAAAATGTTTTTTTATAATTAACCGCAATATTAGAACCCCGTTTTCGTTTAGGTTTCTCCCGATTCACGTGATCTATGGCTTTCATTTGTGATCGCAACTATGCAAAACAAAGCTGACATTTTGGCTATTACGGCAAAAAGCTTTGATGTGCAAAAAGCAACAAGCAAGAACACTATATTTCGTTTAAGATGGGCTGTGCCAATTTTGATTACACAATCCGGTTTACAAACCAGGCAGGAAACAAGAAGACAATAGTTTGAACGACATACTAAGATCGAATATAAGGATCGAGTGGCCGTATTCCGTACGGGGAGAGCAAAGTGAGATAGTTTGGGCTCAGTACGGAATAATTCAGACGCCTGTTACAGATGAATGGAAACGTAGTAGAACTCATTCACGGCTCATCCGTATTTCGACTTTGTTAGAAACACTCATACTGTCCAGTCATCTTCTACTATGTTGAATTATCGGGCGTTTAGTCAAATGGAAATTTGATAGACTTGGCTAAAGTGTCCGATGCGATTATGAGAAAAAATCGTTTGGCTTTGACTAGGAAAATCTTCAAGGAATTCGGAATCCGTTCCTGAAAACAGTTCGGACAAAAATAAATCCAACGCTGCAGTAAAAGTTATCGTCCAGATTCATCGCCCTAACCCTACGTGATGGCATGTTTCTTAGCTCCCGTGAAAAAGAAGATAAGTGACATTAATAAATCAATAAAAAAATGTTTCACTACTGGCATACAAGTGCACGAAGCTAAATGGAAACTAGGTGAGGTCTGTTTCGTTCCCTGACATAACAATAGCAATATGCTTCGGCGACCCTTAAATTCTGGATACAGGAGACTTCATTGTAACTGGAGGTCATATTTTACAATAGAACGTGGATATTTTTAATGGGCACGATATGAAACTCATGGTTCAGTAAAAGATCGACCCAAAGTGTCAGCATGAGATTCAAAGGAATTCATCAACTGCTTTATTAATGTTCAAACAAGAAACAGTGCTGCTTGCTAGTATCGCAAATTGGCCAGCAGATTCGGTTCCGGTAATTCACCAGTGATTCATCTACATATTACGAGCTAAACATTAGAAACCAGACGTAACAGCTGGACTAGAAGTGCACCGACCGCGGGTCCAATAGGTTACATTTTTACCTCTGAACAACCCACTCTACTTGAAAAGTTAGAAGTGTAAATCACTAGACCTGCTGGAGGGCTCCGAAAATGCTCCCAGATAAATGTGTGCTTATGTCAAATAACCTTTTTGGAGAAAGTCTTGCCCATATCCGTACAATGTCAAAGGTTTCCGAAAATGACTGGTTGTTGTTTGGGCCAAGAAAATCATGATTCCAATCCAGCCGTTGGTGATGTACACGAGCTACTGTCCACCGGTAACTCTGATGCATCTGCGTATTCACCGCCCACAATATCCAACTTAACCTAAAAGGGCGTATCAACTGATCATCCATTGGGCTAGAATTTCGTTAAGCTATTAAAATTAGTCGCCTCCTCTTCGTCGAAGTGTCTGCTGAAGAACCACAATTCGTTGATAATTCTTTGTCATTTGGGCTGAGCCAACCTTAGGAACGAGGGTAGAATACCACAGGTATATATATATATATATGTATATAAACATACCTGTATGTATTTGAAAGGAGTGATGAAACTCTCACAGCAAGCGACATACGAGCAATTTCCCCTGCAACAGACAGCGGCTTAGTGCAGTAAACACTAGAGTTTGCAGTCCTATCACTTGGTGAAAGTTGGCTAATCTTTCCGGTAATAAACTGCACATTTTGGAGGTAAATAGCTAGCAACTAGGTTAGGAATTTTGCCCACATCCGCTTTTTGTCATCATATGCATAGTTTAATCATAGCACTTCAAGGGGTCGTAGAGACGAACAACTCACAGCAATTTGACGCTTGTATTGCTGGGAATCCAACATCAATAAACATTTCCCATCATTGGGCTCGCCACGATCGTTCAGTACTAGTTCGATTATTTCGATGTGACATCAAACTCTTCCAAGATAAAATTGCCTTCACTTCATGCTTCTGGAAGCTTAAGACTTTCGAAGTCAGTATCCACCGGTTGCGTATCTCTTTTAATGAGCACACATGAAACATGAAACATTTCGGATGAAAGGCCGGCGTATGATTTTTATGGAACACCCCATCTTCGCAAGTGTACTTTTACCCAATTTATGTCGGAGTGAAATAAACTCACTCTGCTTGGGAAACATGTCCACTAAATTCTGGTAGAGTAAAACACGGAAGTTTTCAATGCTTGGTACGGTTTTAGAAAGAATATTTCCGTTACCATAACAACGAAATTTCCCCTGTTCTCTTCCCATTCCAAGGAATGGCTTTTCTAATTTTATTCGTACGGCAGTGAACAATTTGCTTTGGAATAAGAAGACAGAAAACTTATTAGAAAATTTTCTAGAAGTTCTCATTTTTCGAAGTGTTTTTCAAGTCATTTGTTGACCAACAAATTTAACGACTCTTTTTATTGAGGCGCTCAACTCCCACTTTGTTGTGCGAATACGCCCTCTTTTCTTTTCTATCTTCTACCTTCTTCTCCTCAATGAAATAACAATGCACACCATTTTTAAGAAGGGGACCACAGCCAACAGAGGATTACCAAGTTGGAAAGTTGACCGACGGTGGGAGGACTTGAACCCGCGACCTTCGCCCCCAAACGCTACGACTTTATCCGCCTGGCCACCGGCTGCCAAGGCGGAACCTGGAGTGTTTAGATATTGTTGAAGTCTCTCTGAACGATGGTGCCTGAAATTTCGGTAACACATTAGGAACGGATTAGATGAGGGAATTTCTGTCGTGAAATTTAATCTGAGTATAAGGAACTTTATGATAGCTATTGGTTATAAAAAACGTCCTCCATGAAAAAATGTTTCCCGTATGGTTTAGTCGTTTAAAACTAAGTAAATGTCGCTTTTGCTTGCTTTAAAATACTAGAAAAGTTGAAACAAAAATATTAAATCGATCGGTGTTTGGAAATCGGTTACTTATCCTCTGTATTTTTGTGCCAAAAGATTTTGCTATTTCTCGTTGTCACTGTAACAAGGTCAGCGATTGACGCAGCACGCTTAAATAAGCTTGACGCCAAATCAATTCTGATGTAAATCAAGATTGGCCCTAACGGGGAGTCTTTTTGTTCGTGATCTACCCAATTGAATCATAATATCCCAATCAACGTTTGAGTGACTATGCGGCGAACATATCAGGCACCATTTCAGCAAACCCGTGCAAATTTATGCCATTCAACACTTTTGGACTGTATTTCTTGATCCAGTATTATCAGTTTTAGTAGTATACACAAATGAACTTGGCTGCATTAGCTAGAAAGCACGTGATAAATGACTTTGAACAAAATGATCTAAGATATCTGCGTTTGTGCTCAGGCAGTGCCAGTGAAACATGAAAATTCAACTAGACGATTATCTTCCCTTTCAATCCGCATGAGATGCATGAAAAAATCATTAATTGAGCATACCTCTGATGGCAGAGTAGGCATTGCCATTTCGCCCCTGTTTCAATGTTTCTCAAGGGGAACTTGAAACACTACCGGTATGTGACTGATTAATTCATCAACCATAATAAATTGCTGTTTAGAATGGTGTCATCTACCCTTTGTTTCCAAATACAGTAAAATATTTTATGCCTGCCACATCTCCTAAGCATTTCATTATTTTAAGTTTACCACTGACGACTGTTCTACTTTGGGTCTTAAAGTCGACTTTCGTGTTGCTATATCGGATGATACTTAGACATGTGCCCTGAAAATGATTGATGCGATAGGATATTCTTCGTGCCTTGGCAAATTCCACGAACGACACATATCAGCAACGTGGGCCTCTCCTGCTTCATGCACAAATGGTACGACCGAAATTCAGAAATATAAATGAGTCTTGAAATTTTTTTCATCTGTCGCTCGAACCAGCGATTCAACAATTGCGTTGATCGATTTGGTAGGCTTATTGGTGTAAATATATTTTTCCTCTGTTTGCGGCCGTGGGTTAGTTGTTTTCAGGAAATTCGCGGCCCGCCTGCTTCGAGCAACAACCCTGATGGGAATTCACACAAAAAAAGTATTTCGAGATTGACATTTTACGGATATTCATGGCAAACAAGTGATAATTTACACGAATGAGGCCATGTTGGCATAAATGCTAGCTGACTGTTGGCAGTACCGTATGCAACTAACGTCGGGTTTTTGAATCCCTGGTCTGCCAATTATCTTCAAGGTAGACGTTTATGCCTCGTTGTCGGGCTGATTGCCTTAACCGAACTATTGGAACTACAAATGGTTAGTGGTCCCTAACGGATAAGGTGACTGCCTACTCCACTATACTCAAATGTAAGGCATTTCATAACTAATGGCATACTTACATTTTAGTCGGTTTATTTGAAATAAAGAAGCTAGTTAGGAATAGCTACTGGTTCAACCAATCACAGTTATCATACGAAATCTCGTTATGAAAGAAAGGCGGTTTGGTGATGGAAATCAAGAACGCAATTTAACGTTTTTGATTTCCAGTCCATAACAGACGTGTGTGATCTTCTAACGACGATCCATAGAATTACTTTCGAAAAAGTCATCCCTTGTAGCGTTTCATTCGGCAAGAATTTTAGCCCAGATTTTCCAGTCAAATTGGGAAATTGATTGTTGACTTGTCGGATATACGGCAATCTGATTAAGGTATATTTCTTTCATTCGTTTTACTGTCTGTTACTCGTAAACTGTTGCGCGGATTTTTATGTGAGCCCATCCAACCCTACATGATAACATCGAGAACCGAAATATCCCATTTTGCGACGTTTAGGCAATTAGGCTGGAAGAATGATGGATGGATTGCTAGATGCATATCTCCTCACCACCGTCAAGAAAAGCACAGAGTTCTTCTTCTGCAGTAACAGAATTTCTCTTCTTTACAATCAAGAAAAATAATAATTACGCGAAAGATGAAGACGGTTAGTAATTCGAATTGTTCGGATTCCTCAGCAAATAGACCAGAGTAGATTACGTTTCTTGTTGAATGGATTACGTCCCCAAAAATGAAATCCGCACGTTTCGTTTCGTTTCGTCCATCTGTGATGCACCTGTTAGATTCTGAACAGAAATTTCTTGAAAAAGTCAGCAAGTCGGCATGCCAAAAATTATCGGCAAATCTGCCAGTTGTTTTAGATTGGTCCAGCTTCATTTACGCACAGTTGTATGCATGCACTGCTCATTAGGTCTAAACCCGTGCAACAGGTCTCATTCAGAAAAAAAAATAAATATTCAGGCATATCACGTGACGTCCAGCTGGAATACGCTGTCATAACTGGACAGCTCCAATCCGCACAGTCCATTGGGCATCATCTGTCAAACAAATCACACAAAATAAAAGCATCAAGTTGTTGTCAAGTTCGATCAACCCTTTCGCGGAAAATTTATTATCTTCAGCGTGACAAATTCTACCGGTTTCTTTTTTCCACATCTGTTAATTTGCCATGTCAGACTTGTTCCAGAAACGGCTAATCCAGTCACCGAAGTTTATTCCATTCCCGAAACCCGGTCGTTCACAATTACGGTATTTCCTCCCGGTTAGTGAAGTCCATTAAGGGGAATGAAGTCAATAGCATCGATACGACATTCATCAGCCAACTCTTGATTAGGCACAGTTACAGGGATCAATGGCAGGGCATCTGATTGCCGCATGGAAAGAACAAAAAAGAGACTTCGGAAATTTTCTCCGGGAATCGACAGCAATATTTATTATTATATTCATTCTTCTGATTATATTCCAGTGATTATTAGTGAATGATATAATGTTAATAACAGCGTTGTTGGTAGATGTAATGCGCCAACAATTCGACTGCCGTGGGTAGTCTTTCTCAAGGCAAGTTTGACGATCAAATGACTGTGGGAACGTTCACATGCCAACTGATGTTAAGTTGTCTGTGTGTGTTTGTGAATGTGTGTACTTTGAAGTGTGGGTCGGGTGAGAGAATAGTTGGCCTTCACGTCATGCATCCGCGTGGTGGTGGGGTCGACTAGTGTGGTGACCTTTTGGAATGTTTGTTTCTCAAAGATGTTAGGGCTGTCCATATCTCCGAAATCTCTACTCCGTCGTTCCGATTGATGCATGTGGGGTGGGAGCTTATCGCCAGAGCCTCGGCAAATTTACGTTCAACGCTGGTTTTAAATCCACGTTGGACTAATTTTGTGTTTTCGTAATCTGTGTCATGTCACTCTGCTATGTCGAGTAGAGCGGTGGCTGAATCGCGCTCAAGTTTTGAAAAGGCTCCCCTATCCGAAGGTCTGCACGTTTCCTTCCTTCTGTGTTCTGTTATCCGTGTCATCAGTTGTCTGCTGGTTTGTCCAATGTATTCTGTTGGGCATTCCTTGCAAATGATTTTGTAGATGCAGTTGTCTTGGTCTTGTACACCGACTTGATCTTTAGCCTTTGATAAGTGGCGCTCTAAAGTATTGTCCATCCGGGAGAAAGTGCAAATGTCAAAGTCACTGAGGACCCCGGACCTTTCTTATTGCTTACGAAGTACCCGATCTGCACGGAATTCCGACTGAGGTCGTTTTGTTTTTCTTTTCTTTCTTCGTCTTGGTTGGTGATATGCAAATTTTAGTCGTTTTCTTATGAGACGTGAAGGATAGTGATTGTCTTGCAAGATTTCGTCTAGACGTCTTAGTTATTTTTTACGTTCGGTATCATCACTGCATAGGTTTTTAACGAAATATAGATGACTGTCTGAATCATTTACTCGCAGCAAAATTCCTCGAATAAGCTCGAACCGTCATTGAACAATGTCGACTTCATGCGTTTAAAACATGCCAAACAAGACAAAAACGCAAGCTCGTATGATTAACCTCGCTAAACACGACCGAAGACGGATCAAAATCAAAAATCAGACAACCTACAATAATGAATAAAAATAATATCCCAATGAACATATCCAGCAGACCGTTGACATCAATAGAGTTAAAATTACTACAAAAAGGTCTGAATTCCAATCTCCAGAGAAAACCGCCGATGGTCGAAGAAATTTTGCCAACACTGAAACAAGCTTCATCGAATCTTACGGAAGAAAACGCCAATCAGGCTAGGCTGAGGATATGCAATATTCTTAAGAACCAACGGCCCTTTGCATCAAATATCACAGTGGAAGAGAGGAAAGCACTGGCGAACCTAAAACAGGATCGAACAATTCACATCACGTAAGCGGACAAAGGGAATGTTACAGTTATTCTCAACAGATTGGATTACGGTCAAAGGTCACCGATCACCTACGGGCTGGACCTTATGAAACAATCGAAAAGAACGTGAACGCATCACTCAACACATCAAAGACCCATACAAACAAGTACCTATCTGGCTTGAAGGAAAAACTCGGGAAATCTCTGTGGTTCTCATTAACACCAAAAACAAACAGGCCTGGGAGATTTTACCAAAAATCCACAAACCCGACCTACCCATTCGTCCAGTTGTAGACTGCACTTCTTGTGGAACGTACAAACTGGCAAGATATTTCAGCGGATTATTTAAACCCTATCAGAAGATAGTAGTAAGTCATGTCAATGACGATTTCGAATTCACCCATGTGCTGAAAGACTTTGAACTAGAAAACGATGAAGTTGCTGTAAGTTTTGATGTGGTCAATTTATATACGAGTGTACCCATTAGATACAGTCTTCATTGTTAATATCAGAGCGAACCGTACTAGCTTCCGCCGAAATTATCAGTGGCACAGAACTATGCCTCATGTCGACATACTTCACGTTCAAACATGAGTTATACAAGCAAACGGATGGAATGGCCATGGGATCACCGATATCCCCCATTATAGCCAACCTTTTCCTACATTCAATTGAATCAAAAGCTCTAATGGACTTCATTCACCCCCTACGCTTTTACATACGGTACGTCGACGATACATTTGCAATCATCAAGTCGGCACAAAAAGATAGTTTTCTTCAAGCTCTCAATCAGCAACGTAGATCCATTAATTTCACAGTGGAGTCAGAAGACATCAGTAGAGTCATCAGCTTCTTAGATTGCTGGCTGAAAGTTAATAATTCACAAAATTTCAATACTGGTGTTCATAGAAAATCCACGCATTCGGATAAGTATTTAGACTTCAATTCAGCTCATCCACAATGCGTGAAACAGACACTTCTTTACTCGCTAGCCAACAGAGTTAAAAAGCTATGCAGTGATGATACCGAACGTAAAAAATAACTAAGACGTCTAGACGAAATCTTGCAAGACAATCACTATCCTTCACGTCTCATAAGAAAACGACTAAAATTTGCATATCACCAACCAAGACGAAGAAAGAAAAGAAAAACAAAACGACCTCAGTCGGAATTCCGTGCAGATCGGGTACTTCGTAAGCAATAAGAAAGGTCCGGGGTCCTCAGTGACTTTGACATTTGCACTTTCTCCCGGATGGACAATACTTTAGAGCGCCACTTATCAAAGGCTAAAGATCAAGTCGGTGTACAAGACCAAGACAACTGCATCTACAAAATCATTTGCAAGGAATGCCCAACAGAATACATTGGACAAACCAGCAGACAACTGATGACACGGATAACAGAACACAGAAGGAAGGAAACGTGCAGACCTTCGGATAGGGGAGCCTTTTCAAAACTTGAGCGCGATTCAGCCACCGCTCTACTCGACATAGCAGAGTGACATGACACAGATTACGAAAACACAAAATTAGTCCAACGTGGATTTAAAACCAGCGTTGAACGTAAATTTGCCGAGGCTCTGGCGATAAGCTCCCACCCCACATGCATCAATCGGAACGACGGAGTAGAGATTTCGGAGATATGGACAGCCCTAACATCTTTGAGAAACAAACATTCCAAAAGGTCACCACACTAGTCGACCCCACCACCACGCGGATGCATGACGTGAAGGCCAACTATTCTCTCACCCGACCCACACTTCAAAGTACACACATTCACAAACACACACAGACAACTTAACATCAGTTGGCATGTGAACGTTCCCACAGTCATTTGATCGTCAAACTTGCCTTGAGAAAGACTACCCACGGCAGTCGAATTGTTGGCGCATTACATCTACCAACAACGCTGTTATTCCTTGAAAATTACCACTGAGCACATTGAGAAAACACAAGTTGGCGAACAAGCTCGTTTTCAGTGATTCGTACTCATGCCATTACATCACTATATATATCTTGACACCCACCCGTCCCAATACAAACCCTAGACAACAAAACAATTAACAAAACAAATCCCTTCCCCACCCATATTTGTAAATGAATAATCCAATCATTCCTATAGTGAAAATATTTTGTCAAGATATATATAGTGATGTAATGGCATGAGTACGAATCACTGAAAACGAGCTTGTTCGCCAACTTGTGTTTTCTCAACGCTATTATTAACATAATATCAATGCCAATTTAAATCCAATACATGGCACATTAATTTTTCGATGCACTCTTAGCGTCATTTGTTCCTGTTATCCCAGTCATTTGTACAGAGCGGTAGTGTGCCACTTAAAATTTTTCTAAGGAATCTAATGTTAGGTTCGTCAGCATCACTATGGTTATCAGAGGAGTTGGTCCTGACTGTGTATCCCCATTTCTCCTAAGCCAGGATTTAGCCGAAGCGCTCATTTCTCACATCAGCTTAAAACTGAGCTTATCTTCTATCCCTGATTTCTGAACCACCCGTCACTCTTGTTACCATCGGAAAATCTAGCAATTCAGCTGACTGGCAAAATGTTTCTATCCCGATGTTTTAACATCTTCTGGTCTTAAATTGACAAAGAATGCTATGCTCAAGCGCCTACGTGCTTCTGAAACTCCTTCAGACGACTCCATTTAATCTAAAAAGTTCACTTTTGGCGCTGTCGTCTTTTCTAATCGTAACACATCCGCCCTCAGGATCACTGATGCAATACCTGTTTTGCGTCTTTTTGGGCTACTCATGTGTATTCGATTCTGTCCTGCGGTCTGTCTCACTTCGAAAACTTGAAAACACTGTTTGTTTCAGGCCTTTATTAGCATGGGCGACTGATAACTTTAAAAACAGTGCCCATACCGCATGAATGAGCGGTCAAATATCGAAACTGTTTTGGATTGACTTGGGCTTGCTTCACTATGCTGTTCCTTCATCATCTCTTTTCCAACTATATCTGTGGCTTATCAGCTACTTAACCCACTTTTCGTATGTTGTCTAAGTATGTCCTCTCCCAAGCAATGATGGCTTTCAAAGAGTTTCCATCAACTTATCGCTTGCTGAGATTTTTCAGTACAATCCGGTTTAATTATCAATCAATCTACCCACCTGAATGGTCGTTCCTCAACTCAGAAAAACTCATCCGGGTTGATTCCACGAAATATCCAGGGGTAAATGCTGACAAAAAATTGAAGTGGACTTCTTATATTACCACCTGTGTGAAGAAGATTGGGAGGTTTTCATTTTAAATTGGAAATTTTTGACGTTACAGGGTGAAGCAAAGCACCGTCTAGGGTTTTGTATCTAAAAATGGTTTTCCAATTCTTCTTATTGGTTTCCTTTTTTGTTCCTACTTTTCCTCTAGAAAGAACCTTAAAATTCTTCTCCAGGGACCTTCAATTAATAGCCGCGTGTCTTTGATGTCTTCAGGTGGATTGTCTATTCAACTGTGTGGTCAACACATTTCCGCACGTGAAAAGTTAGCTAACAGAATACTTTCACATTACAGGCATCCTCGCACAGATCTACATGGTGAACTCTCAGAATGTCGTTCTCGATCATCGTTTCGTTCCATACCCTCCGGAATCAGTATCTATAGGAACTCCACTGTCTCATATTTAGCACGCATCCCAGAACAACCTAGGATAGTTTTTCAGTAGTCTTCTTGAACATACTATCGTAAGTGCACAATTACTCTATTAGGTCTTTTTTCGTGTTATTTTCCAGGATGATGAGTTTAGCTGTTTTTCATCTTTCAGTACTGCTTTCGGCTGAAATGTGACATTTACGAACTCAAATATCCATAGAATGCAATACAATGTAGACGGGTGAAATTTTCCGATCGCTTAAAACCGCAATTTTGATTTTTCTTACAGCTCTAATTTCTCACCCGAAAACATTGCCCAAAATTGTCTCTAGTCCCATTTCACAATTTGATGGACCAAAGTGTCAAGTTTGGTCGGACATGCCGATTGTATTTGAGCGGAAGAAATATTGAATATATCAGAATATCGGCGAGATACGATACAAACTGTAACATATGGACAGTCAGTTTGATCTACTCAGTGGTGCTGACTTGCCGACTTCGAATATCTTTTTCGAAGACGTTGGACGACATCATCGGAAAAAGCTAGTCTGATCATTCGAATATTCTAGACCCAACATTCAGCATTTTCCAAATAATGGTCACTGATGTCATTGTTGCTGACTTCTCCCTGGCGAAGCGTGTGTGTGCATCTACGGCATAACGCGCACACTAAGTCCGATTTTGCCGGTGGCTGTTATGTCTACCACAGAGCTGATTGTATCACATTAGGAACCGGCCGGATTTCGAAGGCTAATCTTGGGACTAATTTGATAGCTTTCCAAGTGGGTGATATTGAAGACCTGAACATTAGCATATAACATTCAAGAACCGATTGAAAATCAAGCGCTCTGCACCGCTCACCTTACCAGGCGAAGGTGCTGTAAAAATGATATTTTACTTGTCATTGAAGAGAAACCGTAGACTAGATTCCTCATACATCTAACTGCAATCGGTTGAAACTTATGTACTACATATTAGACAGAAAGTGACATTTAATCTTCCCGTAGAAACTGATCACTTACGGTCCCAAAGAAAGGACGCAAAGCAGCCATTCATTTAAAAAAACGTAATCGGGACAATGAATATGTCCAAATTTCCTTGTATACGTCAGTCATCGACATGCGGATCTAATTATGTTATGTTTCGATGAAGCTTGTAAAGTGTTGCTCTCAAGACCAATTTCAGAAACAGTCGGGATATATTCTCGCGTGGTGTGAATGCTCCTTGAAAACTGACAGATTTCATCCTTATGATCTACTATCAAATGCTTCGTTTGCAAAGATAATCAAATAGAAACTAATTATTACAAACTTTCCTTGGATTTTGGAGATATACGCTCAAACGTCACACGTTTGCACGTGCATCACTTTACACTCCAATCCGTAATCAATCACCTCGTCAGTGAGCCATCTAATGATGTATGATGATCCAAATTTTACGTCCCTATCCTCTAGATTAGTTAAGCCAAAATCCGCTTGGTCCCGAGCGTTGCCAATTGGAAATGTTCACACACGCTTTCCATATGCCCTGGAATTCGTTACTCCAGGGAACTTTTCATTCAGATTGCTATACTGCTATCATCCGCACTGTCGTGTTGCTTACATCCGTGGAAATCATCCAGGTGTAAAAAAAACTAAGCGTGATGTCTAGCAGACCGCCATTAGTCGTGTAACACTTAGCAAGACGAACGTCTCGGCTTTGGTTAGCGCTAACATCAGATCTTAACTTGGGAAAATACTGAGCATAGCCGGTGTTATGAACGCTCGAATTTACCCAGGCACGTACGGCTTGCATTCACGAAGCCTTTCTAAGTGAAAATACTTAGGATGTCCTGCTACTGCTTTCAGTACTTTCGACAAAACAAAATTCAATGGTAGACGAAGGCGGCCGGTAGTATCGCAACCTACATTAATAACCAATCGTTCGACAACTCCAGAATTGTTTTCCCTTTCCCCGGTAGCGGTGTGGTGACTAAATGTCATCCCAAATTTTCCTGCTATCTTAACATAATAATTAGTAATATGTGTTCCGCCCCATCTTGTCTTATTCATGATATCAGTCTGTTCAATGACGCTTTCCCACCTGTACTTGTACCATCGGTGACTGACTGTTTATGATTTGTCTTTGGTGATTTAAATCACGTTTTCATTTGTCCCTTACTGGTGTTTGGTTTAGATGTCACCAGTCTTATTCATACGAGGAGCGGTGCAATTTTAGACCGAGTATTCACCAATCATTTTGGCCTTTTCTATTTAAGATTGCACACTTCTTTAAGAAACAGGATAATATGGCGTTCATAAGCCCGATCAGCGACGGAAACCTCGAAATCGACCATGTGTTTCTGGAGAAATTTTGTTCTGTCAGTGATTTCGAGTTTGTCAAGTTAACAACGTTTGATCAAATAGCCTAGTTCGGAAATCTACCTGTCTGCTAGCTAAAACTGGTTGAAAGAAAAATTCAGATGAACAACTTTTCGTAGTCATCACGAAGTAAGGCAGCTAATCGGCTTGAATTATGCTTTCCAAAGTTTGCGGTTAGTTTCCGCATCAGTTGTTTGTGTCTGCTTTTCACCGAATGGGAAAATGTATTATGATCTTTCTCATTGCATGCCAGTACGTAACAGAATCGGGTTTTGAAAAATCCGAAATACTTTACACCGGTAACCAACGGGAACTTATCGCTGGAATCCAAATCAACTGTACAGTACTCATTTACTTCCGCTTTACAACATGGTATCGAATGCTGTTTCAAAATAATGATCATTGTTTTTACTTCACTAGACAAAATCAATCTTCTGATCAAAAGGAACGGTTTCATAAGGTGTACTTATTATCCAGAAAGTACTTGGACGTCTTCACAGAAATGGCGTGTTACGGGGTGAGTTATTTCTCAAGAGAGTGACAAGTTTCAGGCTTCAAATTTGTGATGCACTGTCCTTCTCGCAGCTCCGGGTGTACATTCGTATCTCTTGTCCATTCCAGTGAACGTGTCTACAAAACCGAGTGGTAGAACCTATTTCGAAAAGTTGGATTTTTTCAAATACAATTCAGTAATAATTCACCAGGTGATATCATCACTCAATTCACCATGAAGACATACAACCTTCTACTCCTAACATGCAACAATTCAGGGAGTAGAGGCGGATTGAGGTTCCAGTCAGTTCTACCAACCAATACTTACTGTTAGCCTTCTGCAGGGAAGGAAGTTGACGTCAATTTTTCAACAAATCATATGCATTCTGATAGCATAAACTATCAGAATTGGCTGATATCACCACCACAAGATCAGGTCTAGGAAAATCGTTGGAGCCCTCGAGATTTGTGTTCAGGCGCAATGAAAATTGCTATTTCCTACAAATTTTGTAAGAGTGAATTTTCTTAATTCTCTACTTGAGACTCTTGAACTTCACCATCCAGAAATTAGCTACCGGGGTAAATGGAGAGAAAAACGTTTATTAAGATTCATTTTAGTAGTAGGAGATTGAGTTAAGATTCACAGAATATAAGGACCTAAGACAACTGCGGTCTATCAACGGCAAAACCGCAATGTTTAAAGTGCTATCCACAGAATTCATCTTTTCAAGCGCATTACCAGGGACCTACACTGGCCACCTTAGACGTCACCTCTCATCGCGCTTACAGGTACGAGAAAGCAACCACATACGGGGAATGGGGTGACGCATTAGTTTGCAACCTGGGTCCCCGTGTGCTGATGTGTCGATTGAAACAAATGATATATCCCTTGCTTTAACAAATAAAATCAATATCAGTCCGATCTTGTTGTTTGTTAAACAGCGAACAATTTTCGGTCTCCGGGCAATTGTCGATCTAGCTTTTAGCAGTCTTGAGCTAAACCTGTATTCACGCAAAAACTAGCGGTACAAAGAGACTGCCTACTCTTTCGATGACAAGACTGTATCCGTGTTAACGTTTGCGATCGATACGGTTTGCGTCTGCTATGTAGTTGCGTGCTTTATTTCAACATGAACTAACACGTTTCACGTGTGAGACTTAGAGCAAAAACTATCTGATTCTCTGAATTTGTCTTCTAATGAAATCGGTTCACACATTTGGATTATCGTTTTGAACAAATGGGCCCAGCGGCTGTTGTGCAGTGGCATAAGCTAAGCACATTCATTTGACATGCCGTGCCTTTCAGAGGTGCTTAAGTGTCTCAGGAAAGGACGAGGTCGCATAAATTCCATTCACGAATGACGTTCAGTGGGATATTGTAATGTCATTTTCCTGACATTCTCTGTTACTCGTCGCATCACGAGAATAGTCGGGTATTCAGGGAAACTATTATGATCCCTGATCGGTCCCAGATCGGTTTCTCGAAAATCCTCAAACTGCCATAGGAAAGTGTAGCTGATGACAGGTGCGATGCACTTCCACAAGAACTGTGCCATAAGAAGCTAAAAGTAAATAAGACTACTGTTCTCGTGTATTGATAAAAAGCAAATGGATTTCTTTGGTTTTCCCTGGTCAGCACTTTTTAATCGGCTGGTCCCTTGTAGTTGGTGACATTCCCACGAAACGTATTCGCTTACCTTATCGACTGAAGCAATCAGTATAATGTCGGCCTAGTTGTATTGACCTCAGAACCGAGTGATACAAATGGGGATCCGATATCCACCAATTTGGACGTTATATTCAACTGGGTAGATTGATTCGAAACGCTTTTTTATCTCACAGTTCGATGATCAGGTCAGTCGGTTAGATTTATGAGACCAGATTAGCTGAAATAGTATGGGGAAATGAACTAAATCCTGTTTTGATCTCACTAGGACAAATTCGACTTGAAATGATCAGTTGAAATACGACCAACAGTTTCGTTTTTGTACATATGGCTGATAGGAAATAAACAAGAAAAGAGTCGATTGTTTCCAAATATGTTTGTATATTGTCAACAAACCAAATCAACAACACAGTCAGATAACATCTGATTGCAATGACTCGGAGGTTGGAAGGTCATTGGATTGTTTTTTGTTTATTTCGAGGATTTCAATTGCCAAGGCAAAATACCGTTATCTGACCATCAAAATTGTCATCATCCCTATCATAGGAGGTCATACGACTGAAAGTCACGCAATTTAAATCGGAAGACAAGAAAGTGAAAAGGGCTAGCATCGATTAAACGTATTAAAGAAGAACCTAAAGATTATTTTTACGAAATGTTGATTCGGTTTGATCAGGATTTCTTGGTAAAAACTGAGTGAGACAGAAATTGGAACGATTGAACAAACATATTGGGAAAAGGAAGCAGTATTTTGAAGATGACTATAATACCTTACGATTTTCCGGTAAACATGTACTCGTTGGGTGATGCTGTATGACGTACATCTGTGAACTTTGTTCAATCACGTAGAACTTCCGGGATAAATAAAGGAAATATTGTCAACATGAATAGTACAGACAAGACAGAAGCTTATTGCCCTTGAGAGATATCATGGCGGGAAAAGAGTCGATAAGCCAAGCAAATACACAAATGTGTCCAGATTTCATGATAAACGAGGGCGAGGAATTAAATGTGCGAGAGTTTTAGTTAGGGAATGCATATTTAACAAACTTACTAGTGTTTCTTATGATAAACTGGCTAAAGGGCTGCATTGGACATACTCCAGTGCAACTTATAAGGTCATTGAAAATATTCTTTCAAACTGTGATAACAGACCAATTGGTAGTTTTCGTTTCATAGGTGCTGACGACGGAGCCTGACTAGAACCGCCAACCTTCCGTTGCACGGGCAGATACTTTGACTACTAAGCCACTACGCTCACGACAGAGAATATTAATTGGGCCAGTAAACACTCGATAGTTTAGTATTAAAAAGCAAATTATCTAGTTTTATTATTCATAATAGCCTAGTTGGCCACTTTCTCAGGAAGGCGCATAACGCAGCAAAGCAGTTAGCCGCGTAGAACTTGAGAATCAACATATAGGACAGGATATTATGATTACTGAAGAGTTTAATTTCTGTGCTTTTGTTGAACAACGGTTATATCACATTGGATGCGTTCTTGTAGTCACTTGCACTTAACTACGTCGACTTTGATAAGCCGACAAATAAAGCATTCAGTAGGAAATGTCGAATTGCACGGGCAATGCCTTCGTTTTGATTAGACGAAGAAATTTTGGAATGGTCTGAGAGAGAAATAATGCTCGTTTTGTGACAGTGTTCGTTAACGTACCAATTTTTGGCAACTATGACAACCTACAGAAAACGGACTGCCCTAGTCTGACAACACACGCGGGAAACAAAATTGGATGGTTAATAAGAAAAATGCTACAGACTGTGGTCTTACAAAAGCGCTTTTACATGATCGATGTCCGTTTTGTTCATTGTTTCTAAACTCATAGAAGATAAAAGTTCACTGTTTCCCCTACCTTCGTGTGAAAATAGAAAGCTGCAAACTAGTTTTTGTTGCCTCACGGCATGTGAATTATTCCCTCATCAAAATGGAATGACGTACACTACGAAAAGACTAATCTGGCTTGGTAAAAACAAAACGTTTGACTTGGATAAACATCAAACTTAGTTAACCGAATGTGAACGATGTGATCACTTCTTCCGGTATCAAATCACTTGGCAAATTTGATTGATTCCCAACGGTTAATTTTGCTGAATTTTTATCAGGCTAGTGTCGCCAATGAAGCATCATATTCTAACTAGAGCAGAAAACTAAAATTCTTTGCTAGAATTCTCTGTAATTGGCACATAAAAGTCCAGCTAACACTTGGATCATACCGCAAATCGAAAAACATTGCACAGTTGTTGAGCCATTGAATTCACTGTCATTTTTACAAGAAATCAAGGCAACTCGAAAGTGAAACTTACTTTTCGTCCCCATTTCGTTTGGACACAATTGGCAATAGCACTGATTATTGTATTTCTGGGAAATTAGAAATCACAGAAAATGAGCAGCTTTGCCAAACTGTACTATCTTGTTTGAGTTTGCAAAATCTAAAAGGAGAAAACACACGTGACTAATCTGTTTCAAACTGTGGAAATTAATAGAAGCAATGATTGGAAACAGCTTTTCCCCAATCTCGTTTAATTGGGCAAATATGTACAAGCAAACCTGCACTGTCCTTTTGTTGACAATGGAACTTCAGTTTGCACTTTCTTGGAGAGTAAATAGACAAACTAAGCAGTAATTTGTTACTTATTGATTCAGAACAGTAGAAACAGGCATAGAATGAAAAGTAAAATAAGTGTAGGATATCCAGTCGCTGTTGCCAAGAGATAGATCAGCAAATGAATTCAAAAATACCTTCATTCAGTCATTACATGTTAAACTCTTTTACGGAACTCCAGGCGGTATTGTTAGCGCGTAAGTGATAGTCATCTACTTGGAGACAAGCGATTTTCCGATATAATCTTTTCTCAGTCAACGGTGCAAAAGGCACCTCTCAGGGTACGAAAGGCTTGATCTACGGTATACCGTTGGTTTAAAATGGAACGTTTTAATTAAGTTTTTTTGTCCAGGGAGCACCGATTAAGATTAAAGTATGTCGTGTATGAGTTGAGCCTGCTAAAAGCTGTTGAACAAAACTGGATACAAGAAATAAAGTACTTGGCAATTAGGAAATTTTTTGAATTAAAGCTGGACAATTAATCAAACATTCCCCTTTATTTACTATTCCTACTCCAACGAGTAATGTCATACACTAAAACTTACAAATTGGCAAGGGAATCATTACGAATCCACAGATCGATAGAGTAATAAATAACCACAAAGAAAATAAATGAAATATACGAACCGACAGACATCAAATCTTCGTGAATGCCTAGTCAAATGGCTACACAAAACCTGACAGATTTCATATCTTCCAGTATCTTCCCAAGTCGACCAAATGGAGTTTCACATTTCCTGGATGCCCAATTTCCCTTTGCAGTTGTGTCACACTGCCTACTGCTAGTAACGCAATATTATGCTAAATTCTATTTTGATTTTTCATACGAACGTGCCACGAAGGTGGACGAACACAAGGGTGTGCACAAACGGAAGGTAATTTGGATCGGATTGGGTTTGCTTTCCAGCCTGGCATATCTCCTCTTTCCCGGATAAGCTGACATTGGGCTAACCTCGAATCACAGTTTCTGACTCGCCACATAAGCCGCTGAGAATAAGGTGGGGCTGCATTGAGGATGGACAGAGTTCTTGGTATATCAACGAAACTAAGACAACCCTGTGATTTACCGGTTGTCCTGTTTTGTCTGGAAGGAATTTGTTGAAGAGTACGAATGCAGCAATTAATGGTTAAACAGGTGGAATAAATATTTTTTTCCGTGCTGCAGGCTGCACCTGGATTCAAAAACTGAACTGTGTTGGGGATACTACGCGTGATCCATTCCGGAGTATCGCATTGGGCTATGGAGAACATAGTTGGGCTTGCCGTGCTCCACTTCCCTGGGACTGACGCTCCCCATCTTCTAGTGATAAAAGTTGCTAAGTCAGAAATTTGTGCAGTCTTCTAGAATATTAGTATCCTATTCTACATAAACAAGCAGAATATCACAAATTGACCGTTGATTAATGTGGTTTTCGGTGTTTGAATTTGCCTCGGGGTAAACACACCACTTGCTCTATTCTAATGACCTTTCAGGCAACTGCAGACAGTCGCAAACACCTGAGTAAGCAGCTTGGTGTGCTACAATTTCTTTGAAACCAGATGATTTCGGCAAAAACGGATGGCGCTTGTCGTCCATGGTCTCACATACATAACTGAAAGCATAACAAACAATATCATTCAAGAAATCATGCAATGTGTATGCCACATGCCTCCGGAACCAAGTTATCTTCTGTGACAAAAGACTGGAAACCCCTTAATGGGTTCTCAGTTAAATCGAGAGGCGATCGACTGATGAGCCAGGCGGATGTTAATATGTTGATATCCCAAATCATCTGACATAACATTCTAATGGCTACCGTAACGCTCGTTAGATTGGTAATACCTTAATGATAATGCTCTGGATTTCATAATCGGGGGAAGTTTGTACATTTCGCGATTCGGTGCCCGAAAATGTAAAATGTACGAACCAAACACTGATGGTAGCTTGTTTTGAAATCTATTTGTCCGTGCACTTTAAGTTACCGTCAAGAGGACTAAAAGTGACTAGTTTGAAATTGTCGGAAATACCTCATGCACAGTTGAGTGCCATTGTGTTTCAGCTGTATGTTGTAGCCGATGTGTAAATGGATGAGATATAGGTGAATAAGCTAAGGGAATCAATGAAGACACAAGCCGGAAAAGCTGCCTGGATTGAAGCAAAGGCAAATGGAATTTTCATCCACTCACACTTTTGACGATTCAAATGAGATTCTAGTGAGAAACTAGAAAAATAAGCGCACTAATATTCGGATGGTTGGACAGGAGAGAACCTGGTACGCATACCTGAAGGGCGGCAATAATTGCGAAACCGGTCGTGTGCTTCCGGGGACATTTTGTTTGTCCATCCGAGTGCGAAAATGACTACTGAAAATAATGGAAACCTTCAAAAGACGCAAAGATTGGATTTTGAAGGCAATCTTCAATTGCCCGCGGGAATTATAGAACACATCCTGGTGGAAGCTCCAAATGCCGCAAGTCACAGCATGGAGTTACAGGCTTCACTGTAGTAGACTACAAAACTGTATTGGACTGAAGGGGCTGACAAAATGGAGAACGTTTCAGAGTCCGGTAACTTCACAGACAAATTCTGTCATCTGTTACGCTCCCATTTGTTTGTCTAATCCAGAGTCTGTTCGACTTCATATCCTAGACCAATTCATTGCCAAAAGGAGCAAACCGACCGAAAAGTGGGCAGAGCCGTTTCGAATATGGAATATCGGAGCATGGCTTCAGCTTCTGGTAGTCAGTTACAGCCTGCACCGTTGACTTCGGCGCTGATTTGACTCAATCAGGGATTAGTCTCCGTGGGGAAAAGTAGACATCGGTGGCATATCTGTGGAATCTAAAAAGTTTCACGAGCCTACAATTCGTCAACAACAGTACGATTGCTAATATACGTCGACGAATCCCTAACATTTGTCGTTAGTTCTAGTATGAGAAGATTGCTCAGTCCCTCTACGTATGTTCAACTACATCCGGCATTTCACGACAGTCAGTACCGTAACCGAAAACGCAGGTGTCTAAGTGGATAGGACTGCCGATATCTCAGACTTGCAGTTTGTTATGCTTACTAACTCCGCAAAAGTCATGCATCATTTGTTAACCAAATCGAAATGAATACGACGGAATTCGGCCTAGAAATGCCAGGAAAAGCCGTTACCAAATCCCTCTGTCTAGCACGATTGATTGACGGTCAGAGAATCAGAGGTGCTTCATCCCCAAAATGCCTGTGTGTTGCTCTGCTGCCGGACGTCGAAGTAAACGAAGTAATCCTAGGGACCATAAAACAATCATTTAGAAGTTATTCTGCTGTTGTGACATGTGCTGTGAACGCCCAGAGAAGACAGTCTTCGAATAAAGATTTTCTCCTTTCAAGCTGTTGTCCATTTAGTGCTTTCTTATGTATGCGAAAACTCGGCATTACTAGCTGAGGATTATAAATTAGAAACAATCGATCATTTGTGTCTACGACCAACTCTATCGACAAATTAAGAAGTAGGAATCTCTTGTGGTAAAAAGGAGAGGACGATGATGCGACACCGAGGTTCTGTCCATATCCCTTAAACGCCATCGACTGCAATGGTTTGTTCATATACTACTGTACTGCAGACGGAACACTTTCGGTAGATGATCTAATCCATGTCTCCTTTGGAATGGGTTTGCTGTCATGAAACTTCTTTAAAAACATTGATCAATATAATCCATGAAGATCTGGTGCCCCGGCTCTAAATTCGACCACCGCTACTGGGAGCAAA
This sequence comes from Fasciolopsis buskii, assembly GCA_008360955.1. Lineage (NCBI taxonomy): Eukaryota > Metazoa > Platyhelminthes > Trematoda > Plagiorchiida > Fasciolidae > Fasciolopsis > Fasciolopsis buskii. The sequence continues at coordinate 104,357 of LUCM01011555.1, forward strand.
ACTAGATGGTAGTCGTCATGGCTTTGGTTTGCAACAATCTCCAATGTCCATGAAATCTGTTTATCCTGTCACAGTCGAAGGTCCCGTAAAACAAAACAGAACTATAAAATTAATTGTGCCATTAAATTATTCGCTCTGTTGAACACAGAGGTTTCCGATACATAAATAGGACTGGTATAAGCTGCGCGTTTGTTGATTCCTCAGGGGGAGAACAAAACTACTGTAAAGGATGCCGATAGAAATAAATTTGATGTAATTTACTCAAGTCTCAAAAGTCCTGCTTAGTACTAACAACTACGGATCGAGTTAATCGCCGGGGTTTATCGACGAACAACGTCGATTGGGGCCAAACTCAAGTGATCGATTACTTACATCATGTTGACCGACGTGCGCGAAACGGGTAGACGACGAACGCGGTTGTTCTCTGCTCCACGGGAATGTGGGTTCACATTTTCAATCAGCCGATCAGCCTCGTAACAAGAACGGTGATTCACGATCGTCAGTTTACGCGGTTTGTAACCATCTTGGTACACGCAACACAGTCCACCTCCTGTAGTTGGCCCAAACCCAGATCACTCCAATTTTGTACACGATGACGTAACCATGACGTAACTCGGATTTGGCCATTGTGCGTATACGTAACGTGCACGTCAGGTCAACGTCTGCGCATATTTACCTTGTGGGCAAGAGGCTGGTGAATTTTTCATGCCCCCTAAAGTCATTGAGTCCTAGTGCTACCCCTAGTGAAGGGGCGAAGAACGACATTCAGTCGACTGATGGGGTGTCATGCCATTTGTGCCATCGGTTGCTACTGGGTACTAAAAATTAGGAGACAGTTCATCTTCATACAAAACTACAATACATGAAGTAACAACAAGGATACCACTAGCCAGTGGTTCGATATAATGTATGCATACCAAGAGCACATGACTACCGAAAAAAGAAAACGGTGGATTTTGTTTTATCTGCTATTCATCTTGAAATCATTTTCAATCAGATTGAAAAATTGACCCAACTTTTCACTACAATGAAAGAGTAACACTTTTCTTTGAAGTTGGAATTCGCGGCGGTAAAATTTCATCAATTAAAATTAATTAATCTCACGAATTGGTTCAGATAGACGGTGCCGTGAGCCCGTGCAAAGTTGCGGGCAACATTTCATTCTCTTTGATGCATCAAGACTAAATTAGACAATCATTCGAGCACTTATACGGAAGAGGTACATGATTTCAGCTGCCTGAAAACAGTTTAAAAAGTAGGCAGATCGACCAGACACATTTGTTTGACAAAAAAGTTCTGTTTTATCGGTCCTTGACTTGGCTGTTCTATGAACCAATTGGAAATTGGGTTTTATACAAACGGTAGATGGAATTGACTCAAATGTGAAATTATTCGACGTTGGTTGGGTTCGAACACACGCATCGAAGTAACGCATGTTCTGCACCATTTGAGCTACCAGACTAGGACGAATGGCGTTGGCGCATCTCAATTCAGAATTAATGGTTACGCGCCCAAAAGTCCAAACACCATTCGGAGTGGTCTCGTACCTCAACTGATGGAGCGCATGTGGAACGGATTCGTGGATTGGGTCTATGCATTAGTTCGAATTCTCCCGAGTCTGTAGATTTTTCAACATCAGAAAAATTTTAGGACCAAATGATGTAAGGAGTGCATCGAAAAATGGATGCGCCATGTATTGGTTTCAATTGTGAATGATATAATGTCAATAACAGCGCTGTAGGTAGATGTAATGCGCCAACGTTTCGACTACTGTGGGTAGTTTTACAATCAAATGCGCATTACACCAACCAACAGCGCTGTGTCATTAACATCATATCATTCACAATTAATGTCGCATTTAGGTCTAAAAGGTGAGGGTAAAAATAAAATGGGAAACAAAACTTTATACCCGTCATCTGGCAAAAATACAAAATAACTCATTGAGGAGTAATCAGAGCATGTTATGATAGGCTGCCCAGGAATTCAGCCAAAGCAACATAACGATTCGACAAAATGCATGCTAAATATGAAACAGTGGAGTTCCTATACATATTGATTCTAGAGGATATGGAACGAAAAGCGGATCTTGTTCAGATATGAGAGCGGCACTTTGAAAGATCGTTGTGAAGAGAATGCGTGGGATCTCCAACAGTTTTGTTGATGAATTTCTCATATGTTGATAAGTGTTGATCACAGATTAAGGGACAATTCAGTTAGTGGTACGTGGGACACACGACTGATAACTTATAGCCTCCGGCGAAGAACTTCGATGGATTTTTAAGTAAACCAGGAAAAATAACAGGAGAACAGTAAAGAAGGATTAAAAACACATTGGTATACAAATCGAGAGATGGGGCTTTGTTTCACCTTGTAGTGTTGAAGCTTCTTGATTTGAAATGACTAACATCGGAGATCCTTTACACATGTAGAAATGTGAGAGGTCTACTTCAGATTTTTAACATAAGTTACTCCAAGATATTTCACAGAATCATGGAAAATGATTCGGATGGATAGGCTGACCGAGAAGGAGCGAATGGACATTCGAAACATCGAGATGTATTGCGATTGAAACAAGCTCGTGCAGACAGGTCGTAAACAGAGGATAGTTTGTTTGAAAAATTTGCAAATTATCGTTGTTCCAAACGGCTTGAGAGTAGCTAATCAGCGGTTTTGAGGTTTTGCCGTCTGATCGTGTGCACTGGGTTCAGTGAGTGAAGTAATCAGACAGCTATGCTAAAAGGGTTTGGGATAACCAAATGTGTCCAGTTCGTGAAGTAGAGGAAACCATGGGTCCGAACAAATGCCAGCGAGTAGTCTAGAAAGACGCAACGCACAGATTTTATTGATGAGGTTAGGAACTTACACATGCAGTGAATGGGGGAGGTGAAAGCGTCCAAAGTGGACCTGTTAGATTTATAGTCAATCTGACAAGGGTCGTCATGAGGATCCATAGGAGAACGCAGCCGTTTAAATAGAACGCCGTCCGTCAGTTTAAGACCGGAAGACGTTAAGGCGATGAGGGAAAATCATTTTGCTAATGCAGTGGAACTGGTAGATTTTTGGATGGGAATACAGTGACGAGTCCCCACCAGTCAGGTACAGACGACGAGATTAATGATGATGTAGTTGGATAAGTGAATGCCTCCGTAGGAGCCACAGCACCAGGCATTTAAAAAGCTGAGGACAGAGTGCCAGGACCAACCCCTTTGGTAATTTAAGTGGTGCGGAGGTTGTTGAGCACCTCTTCTCTAGAAAATCGTGTAACTGTCATATCATCATCCTGTCCAGATATGACTGGGATATAAGTTGAACGATGGATGAAGTCACGATTAATGTTGTTGACATTCGTAGAAGTAACTGACTGTTGTAAGAATCACTCCCAAGGGAATTATTATTGGAATTATTGACCTGCATTTTATAAGTAGTTCTAGGCAAGTGAGAAACATGATAAAGGACAAAAAGTCAACCCGAAGCATCCTGGGTGGTTAGAGAGACATCAGATTTGATGCAACCAAACCTAGTTCTATTAACGAAGTAATTTCTTATCTGGAGCAAAGTGCCGAATAAACGTTTTATTGCGTGAACATGATAACAACAAACGTGTCACAAACTAAAGAATATACCGTATTCAGATAAATATGAGAAGAAGAAGAAGTAGAGAAAAACGGTTTCAATGTGTAGTCTTGGACGTCCCGATTTGATCGCCACGAGTATCACTGACTGATTAAACATGTTTCAGCGCTTCAAAGGATATCATAAAAGTGACAGTGGTTGTTATGAGATGAAAAGTACTATTTCCTCCTTCGGGTACTTAACACCATCGAATCAATAACCGAAACCGGTGTAGGCTACAGTGTACATGAGTTTTACTATTTTAAGGTCACGTGTTTAATCATTTTTTTGTTGGTTACATGGGAAGTGCGCACAACAGGACATTGGTTGTGGCTGTCAAAATTTTAGTGGTTTGTGAATTAATGTAGTTCAGAAGTTCAAAGTTCCAAATTTGATTGAGTCCAAATGATATGTGAGTCCCAAGCCGAAGTTCATCCAGATGATTAATATGAACGATGAGTACGTCTAATCTGTACCAAGACCAAATTGATCATTCATAAAATGTTGAAATCAGTTGGCTGTACATTTTTCTGTTTTTGAGCATAAAATTCTCGCAACAACGGTGTAGGTAACACATCGAGTTTAAATACGAACAGCCATCCAATGGGAAATTGTAAGAAGTTGAAAATCCGCTATCCACAAGGTCTCGTTTTCGGCTGCTTCAGTAGTAATGCCAGGATGAAGCGACAAGGGGAATGTAGAAAGAGGTGCTATGCCAAAAATGTTCCGAGTGGAATATGACCAAGGCAAAGGAATCCGTGAATAAGAACCAGAGGAGAGTAATTCGTTGAAAAACTTGGATCAGACTTGAGGATACAAGGAAATACGGCAGATGAAAGTCCGAAATTGAGAGTAATGGTCAAACAGCAGCTTTAAAGAAAAACAGGCTAAAATGTGATGAGCATTGGTACGGCATTTAAATGGAGGGGAATAAAATATGACAAGCTAAACGACGGTTGGTGAGGAAGGGAGATTTTACTAAGCACAACAGAAGAGAGGGAAAAAAAGGAGGGGCGTTTGAAAACAAACATTTGCAGAAATCCAAAGTACAAGAAAACATTGCAATTCACACCGAAAAGAACAACAAGTCAAACAGTCACTTCAAGCAAGCAGAACAACACAGCCATAGAGAGACAAAAACGGACGAGGACAACAATGTTCAACCAACTGCCAAATTGGATTGGGAATGCTGGACGTGTCAGAACATGGATAATGCGTGAGAGTGGTTCGGAAACGAACATATAAGGCGATTGTGATTCAAAGAAAGTAACTTGTCTCGCTGTGCCATAAACGTGACAACCACGGGCTTGCCCTCTTGTCACAATATGTTCACAGGTAGGCTTCAGCAAAACTCGAATTAAAATTCATCCATACTAACTGACTGGATTCGTAAACCAATCAGTGCATCTCACTTGATACTTTGTGTGTGTACCCCAAATAATCTCGTGACCAGCACCATGTGTATCAAGAAATGATAAAGACGCATAATGAACAAGTGTGGTTATGAGAGTATCGTCATCACGACTAGTGCGATTACATCTTCACGATAAGCGTGTATCAGTCACAAGCGACAATTTATTATCAAACGACAGGATGGTAACGATCCTCTATCGACGACAAAATATAACTTCTCCATCCAGTCTTTTCTGGACTAGGAAGTTCCGCTCGGTTTAGAACAAGCAAACGTACACATTTCACTTTTCCATGTTCAATGCACTTGGTATCACATCAGTGACAACGGTCCGCTGCGATTGAGAAATCCGTTGCCTAAAGTCTAACCGTAAGCGATACTTGTTCTATACTGATTCTCCAAAAATCCCAATCTATAAGACATTCCTGTCACCGAAGTTTGTCTGCAGGCTTGTCGAATAGTGGAAGCATAAGCACGAGCCACACAAGTTAACGAAATGTTTGTTTTAAGTATAAATGACAATTCTTTACCACTTTTTAATTCCAGTAATCCCGATTTGTCCATGCAATTTGCGAAGACTCGGGAAAAGAATGTATTTTCTGATCGCTGATTTAGGCCTAATTTGTTTTGAAATCACATGGATGACGGCACACGGCAAGACTACTGCACACACATTGTGTTACTGGATGAATTAGGCTCACTAGTAAGCATATTAGTGACGTTCAACTTACTAATAGCAAATTGCGGTTCCATACTGTTTGCAAAACCGCGATGACTTTACACCAACTGTTAAAATAAAATCATTGGAAAAGGTATGCTAACCAACGCGATATTCGATGGGAAACGCGTTACGTAAGGAACAAACAAGAGATAGGTAGAACCGATGACATCATGTGAGTCATCCAAGAGATTAACTGTAAACAGTTCAGTGTAGCTCCCAAGTGTGAAATGAAAATGTCCCGAAATCATCGAATACATTAGGGGGAAGTTGCGTCAGTTTCAATGTCATTCACACGGCAGGCATTTTCCATGGCACCACCACATATCCAAACACATAGGCACCAGAATTCTCGTCCACTTCAGCACTACAGATTGCAACACATCTGTCTGTCTCATACACAAGCACACGAAATCACTTCACTTGCACAAAATGGTCTCACTAATGACCTAATCATTTTGTTCGAACATCGCTCGGTTTAATTTGACTGATGGAGTTCAGCACAGATACTCAGTTGCTAGCTAGTGGCGAAACACATCGAAGATGATGATCAGATCTGATAGTGTATGAAAATAAAACAAACATCGGACTGTAGTCTTTTCTCTCATTTTGTCGATTTCGGTTTACCTTTCACACACCCACGTGACAGACCCATTACAGCGATTAAACTGCCATCTCAGTTAGAAAGCATTCAGTTGAAACAAGATTGTTCGAAGTGGCTGAATGAAAACAATCCAAACTGATCCACTGATCACAATGTGAATATCGGACTGACAATATGGCTACAGCCTAACAAGACGAACATTGGGAGTACTGGACTTGGTCTGTGGGAAGAGGAGGAAGGGATACATTACAAAAACAGGTCGACCGTTTACTGAAAATCCAGTACACCTGTCTTGGTCAGTGCAGCAATGCCTTCACAATATCACGAAACACGTCTACGGAATCCGAAGTTTGTCACTTTGAGGAGAACGCGAGATGTGGCCAGTGCTGAACGGTGTTGTCTCACAGGACTTTTATCGACAATAACGAGACATTTGCCCAAATTCAACCGCACATCATCCACTACCAACGAATGATTTCAGTGCACATGTCTAGCGGTTTCGTGATCCAACCCGAAACCATGTTAACTTAATTTATGAGAACACAAACGTATGTCGAACAAAATAGCAGGGGAAATAAACGATCAGGAAAGATGCGGACGTCTAACTTTGTGTTTCTAATTCAGTGTCCCAATTTACTTCCATAAGCTTGATTGCATGGTAGCATCCTTGGATGAGTCCACGTGAAAGTCACATGATGCAGTCCGATAAGGCTTCGAGCTAGTCTACCTAGACACCATGGCGACAGGCGGTTGTGAAATCCAAATTTCTTTGAGGGCCGTTGGAAGCCATGTAATCCAATGATGAGTTTGCGAGCAGGTAGCCGGATAATGTCCGAAATCAAAAAGTGGTAAAGAATTGTCATTTCGACTCAAAACAAACATTTCGTTAACTTGTGTGGCTCGTGCTTATGCTTCCACTATTCGACAAGCCTGCAGACAAACTTCGGTGACAGGAATGTCTTATAGATTGGGATTTTTGGAGAATCAGTATAGAACAAGTATCGCTTACGGTTAGACTTTAGGCAACGGATTTCTCAATCGCAGCGGACCGTTGTCACTGATGTGATACCAAGTGCATTGAACATGGAAAAGTGAAATGTGTACGTTTGCTTGTTCTAAACCGAGCGGAACTTCCTAGTCCAGAAAAGACTGGATGGAGAAGTTATATTTTGTCGTCGATAGAGGATCGTTACCATCCTGTCGTTTGATAATAAATTGTCGCTTGTGACTGATACACGCTTATCGTGAAGATGTAATCGCACTAGTCGTGATGACGATACTCTCATAACCACACTTGTTCATTATGCGTCTTTATCATTTCTTGATACACATGGTGCTGGTCACGAGATTATTTGGGGTACACACACAAAGTATCAAGTGAGATGCACTGATTGGTTTACGAATCCAGTCAGTTAGTATGGATGAATTTTAATTCGAGTTTTGCCGAAGCCTACCTGTGAACATATTGTGACAAGAGGGCAAGCCCGTGGTTGTCACGTTTATGGCACAGCGAGACAAGTTACTTTCTTTGAATCACAATCGCCTTGTATTTTCGTTTCCGAGCCACTCTCACGCATTATCCATGTTCTGACACGTCCAGCATTCCCAATCCAATTTGGCAGTTGGTTGAACATTGTTGTCTTCGTCCGTTTTTGTCTCTCTATGGCTGTGTTGTTCTGCTTGCTTGAAGTGACTGTTTGACTTGTTGTTCTTTTCGGTGTGAATTGCAATGTTTTCCTGGATTTGCGTTTATGTTGTTTATTTCACGAGATAGAGTTCTACTCTTGTGATGTTTATTCAGAAGTTGCTTCTTTTTCTTTCTTTATATCATCCTTTGACTTTTTGAATCCGCCTTGTTTGGTATCCTCGCTTGTTTGTGGTTGCTTTCTCTGTTCATTTCTATTCCTTTGTCTTTATTTGTCCTTTTTTCATTTTTTGTCCTGCGGCGCGATATCTTCAACCGTTTCATTTGCATTTGTGATACCCTTTTAATGGTCTCAATTTTTGACCGAATAATGTGATTTCACATGTGCACGAACCGATCTGATGTGTTTCGCGCCGAATCATCTAGTAGTTCGTTGTAGTTTGCGCGTACGTTGAAAATCACGCCACTTTTAATCGGGCTCCACTGCTTACTTTATTTCTATCGGGCCAGAGATCCGTTCTTGAAATTTTCATGTCACAACAGGAAACCGTCACTCAGTGCAGCCAATTCTTGTTTATACAGGTACGGTTGGAATTGTACGTGACATTCCACACGAAACTAAATGAGTTATTGAGAAAAAGTGATTGTGGTATTTTGTCCAGCTGCATGTGTTATGGCATTACCGAATCATAGGGCAGTTCTTCCCTTTTGTTCTAGCAGTTCCGTTTACTGCCTAGTGAATGGGGTGTGTCTGATTCGAAAAAATAGCAATGTCGGTAGAAAAACGAATTGTGGCTCGGTGGACATGATCGGTTTGAGAAAGACCCATAAACAATCCTTGATGAGAAGACCTGGGGCACATATCATCTAAAGAGGACCAAGTTCGTGATCGATTATATCCAGTATTTTAATTCAAGACAAACAAGAACTAGTGAGGATAGTAGAAAAAACAACACTAGCCTTTGTTAGCCCGTACAACTGAATTACCATGAGCTGACTGGATTAACGAACTCGTGTTACGTGAATGTCATCTTTGCGCGAATTTATCTTTCTTGATTGACTTGACAGTCAATGAAAAATAATGATCGAGCCCAGGTCCTCTGCTTTTTCCAGGCTGACCACCCACGGCGGAGATACGTCCACTAGGCGTTTCGTTTTTTTCCCTTTGCTGGCACACATATTCGCCAAAACAAAGAATTTTTTTGTATGGACGGAGTGGACCACATATGATGGGCACGTATTGGCAATGATTTGCTGAACACAAGAAGTTTGCTGAATGGTCCTGTTGCCCAAACTGACTGCCCCGAGGCTCGTATCGAATACGTGATTCATCTAACGTTTCGCAAACAACAAAAAATAGCTTACTGTCCAATATTCACGACGATCGTCCTGTCCGTTTCGAAAACTGATACATTCCTATTAAGCCATAATTCGAAACCAGTGAAAACCGAGTGTCCATTATCGGTCACTTTTCATTTCAGATTTTCTGCGTAGGCGGATGATGTGCGGCCCGATTCGATCCAGCTAAGTGTATCACAGAATGACAATAATATATTTCATTTCCTTACTTGGCGGTAAATCGAAACAAATTGTCTTCGAATAATTCTATGTGAAAACTTTTTATTTTATTTCAAGTTAATCAACCAGTTAGAAGTTCAGATGGAAAAGTTTTAACGCACGAAAGCAGCTGCGAAGGCAAACATGTTCGACTGTCGAACATTGTTGATCATTTTCGTTCCTAACCTGTTCCTACTTTATGGATCTAAAACCGAACTCACAGAATCTGGAAATAACCACGCAGTACACTTGTCTGGCTCCCTCCCGGTATTTTTTCCTATTCGAGCCTGGTATTGTACGACTCACTGGGTCGATATCCCTCCAAAATAGATAGAGACTTTCCAAGTATGAACTCTGCATAGGCTTAACGAACTCGCATGAGTCAAAGTTCAGTCAGTTTAGCCAAGAATTCCGTAACACGTACATGGTCCGAATCACGATGTCTGCCTAATGCCTACCCGATACAGCGCATTCGGTGTTTTCTATACTGTGGTCGAGTTTGAACAATAGGACTGAAATCCAGCAGACTGAGAACACTGTCTGATTTATGATTCCCAATTTTTTTTGCGCAGTTCATTTGCGCTTCGATCGGAAGTCGCAAATGCAATTAATCTTGTAAGGCATTTAGATTATCACAGTATCAAGCTAAATCATAAGATTAACCAGTCAAAAAATGCAACCGAAATACTAAGAAAAAAAGCCACAACTTCCACTTCCTTTATTGCTCATTAATCTCTTCAATAAATTCACTTTTTATGGTCCTTCTTGGCAGCACTCGGATTCTTTTGTTTTATTTTTTCTAGGTCATCTATGGGAAGAAGTTCATTTGATTTGAATATTGCTAAAAACGCCATTTTGATACAGCTTGTGCGGGAGTCAGTTCGCTCACTGAATTCCATCCAGCCATGTGGGGGCGAGCATGAGCATTCCAAAAAGACACTCATCCCTCTAGTACACGTATTTCTCAACTACCTCTTAGATCGCGATGCACGATTCCGTTGGGAACATTTTCGTTTAATTATTCATGCTTAGAATCGTTCCCTCGTAGTTTGTCTAGTAAGGCTTTTGCACGATCCATCCCGTACAGCAGTAATTACCGAACATTGTCGAGCTAGGCAGTCCGTCTGTATTGCTCGTCTGTGTTCTAATTTTTCATTTGTTCACTTCGGGAATTGTGTGAAACACTTGATTAGTTTAACTTGTTATCAACAGCATTGAAGCTCTGCTACCCTCTGAATTGACCGACGGGACAGCATTTGGCTTTCACAGTTGGTCAGAATAGGTGGGTGGTTGAGAATGTAACATGAAGCCATGCATTCCCGGTTCCGTTTATGCTTTCTGTGAATGTCTTGCAATGGATGAATCCTTCCAAACTGAATGGAACTGCTGACATACGATTTCGACTTCGATTCGATGCAGCTTACTAATGAATCATCCTTAAAGTTATTTATGTACCAATCAACTTAATTGAAGAGATGTGACAAATAGTTAGCGTATTTTCCGACTCCTTTAGCCGAAGGGTCGTCATCATGAGCTTTAGATCTGAGGGGTTTAGGTTCGAATCCAGCTGTCCATGATAGTCATTCTTTGTCAGTTGAATATGAATAACCCTGTTCCGTTTCATGTAAGCTGCACATATGTTTCCTAATATATGATGATCGGTGATGATGACAAGATCAAAATTGTGGCTTTTGGACTCGAATGCTAGGGACTGAAATCCCCCACGTCATCAACCACTTTAAATTCGGCCTGCGAATATCAACCAATGCAGCTACACCAAAAAGTTTGTAGATAGTGAAATGAAATAAATTTTAGGCTGTATCCTTTCAAAGGCGAATGGCCACATTGGTTGTATCAAATGGTAGGGTCATTAAAGAGGAAAGTGTCTTCCTTGCTTCACTCGGATTCTACTAACTCTGTCGTCCAGCTGTGATTGCCTGAAAACGATGTTCAATGTTCGTCGCAGTTCGGTTTGTAAACAAAATGAACATATGGTCCGAGAACTGTCCCCACCTTCAAATCTGCTTTTTCTAGACAGTTTTACACGTGGATTCCGGGAACCATGTGGAGGTTGATATACCACGCGGACGAAAATTCAACGCTTCCGGTAAAATGTGGTCATTTATCTGCCCACCGTTGGAATGTCAATGCACCACTAAATTAGGCTTCAAAGAAACAGAAAAGGAAATGTTAGTCAGCCACAAAATATATTGCTCCTTCGTGTGAAATTGATTTTTCTTTGAATTCTGTGAAATCACAAACAGCCGGATATTGCGATTTGTTCTTTTTCCCTTTTTACACCTCGCTTAATGAAACCACAAAGCGTGGCATTTCTCACGAAGGGGATCCCAAATACGAAAAGGGCAGAGCAAATTAGTGGCCGGTCAAACGAATTGATCCGGCACCCATCAGTCGGAAATTCTCTGATGTTGACCGCGCAATCTTAAAAGATGGCGATTATGTTATTTCACTCGCGATCTACGTTTGCCACACCAAATCCTCTGTAAACGTTGAATTGAAAGATAAACAGTTGGTCATTTGACGAAATACGCCAAACTATCTCCTGTTGGCACGATCATTGTGATAGCGTTTCAGGTTGTGTGGCGTATTCTAAACGAATGTCAGCTAAATGAGTAATTTATTCTGGGGCATTAAATTATGCACTGATCAGACTTGATTCCGGCAGTCGGATCATTTTGAACTCTAATGTGTTTAGGTTAGTCGTTAACCAAATTCTTTTACGTTAGGAAAAGTTTTGCCCGATTTCATGTATCGTGTTCATCAAATCCAATTTGAATAGGAAAGAGACAACTTTTATTGCAAGCTAACATTTCATTCAACTTCATATTCCATTGGTCGAATAAACCGGCGCAAGGTTTTTACTGAGTAACTTGCCCTTCGTCCAAACGTGCGGCAGTTTTGAAATACGTTGCACACAGTCCATGGATATAAGTGAACCGATATTTGCTAAAAAGGAAAGCAAGCAAGACTCGGTTATAATTGTGAATGATACAATGTTAATAACAGAGTGTTATGGGTAGATGCACATGTACCAACTTCTTACGTCATTTAGTCTTGATATTCGTAAAGACTCAGTTACATTCGCACAACGAGGAGGCTGTAAGCCAAGTGGATTATTATTTTGTGATTGCAGATGAAATGATATAGCCATTGTAGATGCAGAACTTATTCGACAAAATCAGTTTACCGATAGCGCTGACCAAGTAGGACGAAAGAGAAATTTGTGCGTGCGTGACATCTGAGATCGCACCGGGCTGAGGTTACCGAGTTGTGTTTGCAGCGGACGGCATTCTGTGTCCTGAAAATCTTTCGAAATTAAATAATCCGAAGTTTCTAGGATTAAGACTAGATGGTTAATGATCCCGGCTCTGGATTTTTGCTGGATTTTGATGAGCGATAAGAAAAATCGAAAATTTTTCTAACAGATTACTTTTTTCCGAGTATACAACGTGTTCCAGCCTATTGAGTCGTAAGCGAAAGCATTATAGTATAACGTATGTTCTTTCCGCCTTAACAGTGTAGTAAACGAAAATGTAAGAAAGGGAATTTTAGTCATGTTCAAGAGTCCTGTTTGGTCAGCAAACGAATGATCGAGTCTGTAACAGATCAATTCTTTTTCAAGGAAAATGAATTGTGCTGATGTGTACCGACAAGTTACTATGCAAGCGAGAATATGGATCGCGGAATTGAACTGTCACTATTTTTATCGAAGCATACACATAAAACTCTACGAATCCTTTTTAATGCGATCGGAGCATATACAGGCTTGGGTAGTTCGGTGACTCTTTTCATTGGGTAGCATAAGAGAAACAATTTTTGGCAATCCATTTCGTCATTCGGGAATCTCTGTTACGTCGCTTGGTTAGAAATGTCTGTGGTTGTGTATTTGGTCATTCCATATCATTTAGAACGATGGAGCATTTTTCTATGCTATTAAACGTATCTTATATCGAGGCACATATTTCACGGTTTCTATTCGCTACAGCAACAATCCCGAGATGATGCCCAAGCAGTTCTCCTATATATATATATATATATATTTAGAGTTGAGAAGGCGTACACTGAGTCCGTACGTTCATCGTGACGTTTCGATCCAAACTAGGACTCGTTGTCAAACTTGAATGATTGAATGATTGAATCACCCATTCACGTTTGACAACGAGTCCCAGTTTGAATCTAAACGTCACGATAAACGTATTACCTCAGTGTACGCCTTCTCAACTCTAAAAATATGCAACCTGAGCTGCAGATATTTTCACTCATACATATATATATATATATATATATATTGGAAAGAGTATTACTTGTGCCAGTTTGTGAGTATTAGGTAAAATTTTCGCCACGACAAATGCAGTTCTTGATTTACACGTGTTTCCACTGAGAATTAAAAATCCTCGAGATCCGAGTCATGATAAAACTGACAACAGGCGGTCTGCATGGGGGAATGTTTCGAAGGTCCAGAACTGGGTTCGGTCTACGGTTAGAGGAGATCAAAAACGAATGGAAGTTTCACTGTTATTTTTTTCTTATTTGAGAGAACGGTCATGAGATGGTTGCTTTGTTTATCGGCTGAAAATACCAACGGCTCTTGGATTAGGCTAGATATCAGAAACCTGATGGTATTCATAGTCCATAGAATTGAGAGAAATTAGTGCGAATGTACTTCCACTGATGCTTTGATTCGTCTCGGCAATTGCCTAGAACAGACGAAGAGAGATCCGATTTTTGTACGCGCTTGATTTGACGACAATTATAAACACATGATTTACATTTGTAATTGTTTAGGTATTCGAAACAATGCATTGTGAATATCAAATTTATTATCCGACAAAGAAAAACAACTACAATACGCACGTCCGGATCCGACGCCAACCAAGGAAACTCGTTTACGGACCGGTTTTTATTTTCCCTGGAATAGACGGATATTCAAATGCCGATTCCGTGGGGCTACGTTAGCTAACAATTTTGCAACATTTAAACGAATAGCATCTATTCGTTCACAGAAGGTCACGTGTTTCAGAGTCGGAACGATAAGCGAATATATAAATTTATTTAAATATATATATATATGTATGCATACACACATGCATATGTTCATATATATGCAGTTGTAAAGCATGGGAGACTTTTTTCACAAAAATCGCTCGTTAGGCAAAAATCGGAGCAGGTAATATTTTCAATCTATAATTAATCATTAATGAAACATGCTTTATCCATTTGAAACTGCTGAATACACTGGAAGCTGCATCTAACAACTTTCACTTTTTCAAATCATCTATCCCGTTCTATGTTGTTCGGTTGCAGTGGAAAATAAATGGACGGAAAATGTGTTTTTGTGCATCCATCCAGTCAGTCGGCAAAATGAACTACCCAATGGAACTGGAACAATGCGTCACTGGGTAGAAAGGTTGTCTTGGGCGTCTCATCTTGGGATGTAGGGACGCCACGTGCAAGCAAGTACATGCGCAAGCATACACACATACAGACCCACAAACACCCCGTTACCGCGACTACTGAACCGCCAAAACGGGTTAATCGACCCGGGTGAAGATGGAACAAGACGGATAATTTTGTCAACTGTCGAAATTCTATAATTAAAGTACTGGGAGTCCGTGAAATTATTGCAGCACGCAGTTAGTCTTCCTCACTTTTCCAACTGAGGATATCGGTAAAGATAACCACGGTGTCCGAAGAAATAACAATGCAGGGACCAAGCCTCATTCCGATTAAGTGAAAAAGCAAGCTTATTTATTGTTCGGGTATTTTTGATTCATCATAGTGCTACGTTGGTGATGTTTTGACATGAGTGGACTATGTAGATATTTCATCAAGTTTCTAATTACGGTTTTTTGACGGGGTTTGAACGTCTGTAGCTCCGAAGGTGAGAAGTTCATACCCGACACCTGCTCTTTACTTTAGTGACGAACAGAATTGCTGTATGACCTGGGCTATTGCAAGGCCTGATCTCTTGAGACCGAAGTGGTTTCATTCCGCTCATCCTTCTTAGTTATGATTGCCGGCAACCCAGAGGCAGATGCGCTGCAGTATTCAATTGGTGCTCTCCGTCTACATCAGTGACGTACGGTGCATGTAATTGAACATGAATTAATGGTGGATGGTTTCCATCATGTCACACGTGAACTTCAAGTCTCGGATGGCAGAAAACGGAATAAATACCAAAGACCCCGGTCTATTTACACTGATTATGGATCGTCAGTATCAATTAGTGCTGAATATTATGAAGGCTTTCGAGCGCTTGTGTCGGCACGACGATAGATGGAAGCTAAAGCAATGGTCAGCCATAAAAAGTCAAAATCTAGCATTAACACAGGTTAGGGAACGTTTCAAAACCGGACCGCGGCTTTTGTCAATTGAAACCGAGCTCTTTGAGGTGTTCATGACTACGTGGTAGGAGCACGATGCACACGAATTATATACTACTTAATACTGTTTGATATAGTTTGGTTTCGTGCACAGGCAGAGGCTTCTGAAATTAAACATAACACAATGCCAAGCTGAATTGGCAGAACAAATGGATAGCTGCGATGAAAAAAGAAAGATATAGGGAATTCAAGACAAGAATACATTTCTGGATGCCCGGAGAGAGTTATCGGTTTAACCGGCAGCTTGTGAAACAGTAGTAATTAATTTTCTGGCGGGCACAAATCCTGTGAATCAAAAGATTGAAACAATCTTGCCAACTTATTTAACGAGCTGTTAGATCCAATCGGTCTAGAAACTCGTTTGTGGATCTGAACGTACACCGACCCGGTAAACATCGTTATTTACGGATGCGGTTACTGTTTTGCAATAGGTCTCTACTAATTGCTATCGTAAGGATGTAGCAATACATTCTAAACTTGGACAGTTTCTGCTCCGAGACTGACTTTCAATAATTGGTTATCAGCTCGAATGAGCAGTGCCTTAAATTGATCGAGTTCGTGAAATTACAAAAGCTCCCTGGAACACGAAACAAACGAAAGGTGGACTTTAAGAAGCCATCAACATCCAATAGATAAACACCGAAATGTTTGTGATATCATTTCAGCCGAATGTCAGTTCTATCATGTACACTAGTTGTGTAGAATACAGAAAAGCTGCAGTAAGCCTAAATCCAGTAAACGTCATGTTTCAGATCTAGTCGACTTGTTTTGATACCTCATCTATCCTTTGTCAACTGGAGTAGGTAAATATTTTCTCTTTTTACTTTCTTTATTAATGAAATGACAATGGACATCATTTTTCAGGAAGGGGGCCGCGGCCAACAGAGGGCTGCCAAGTGAGGACGTTGACCGGCGGTGAGAGGATTCAAACCCGCAATCTTCCCGCCCAAACGCCATGACCTTATCGGCTTGACCAACGCCGATGTCATCGGCAGTATTAGATGCTGTGAGTGTTTCGCTCAGACCCGAAAAATAAATTAAACAACAGAATTTATTATCCTGTCAAATTTTATTCAGCTCAGTACTACGATTTGGTAAGAATGCAGTGTTCATGCTTAGTTCAGTTCACCGTAGTACACTAGTTTAATTACTCAGTCTCAGCTCACATTCGTCTGAGGCAGGGATTATTTCAATCTACTGATATGATCACAACGAATGCGAGAATCCGGATAACGGTGAACCTATTTTTGTTTTAATCTGTAACAGGAATGCGAAGAGTATTATTCCCAAATCCAACATAATCTCATTGGCAATGCGAGTTGGCCAAGCAGATCGATGTAACAAATGTTTGGCAGAATCACGTTCTAACTGTGTAACCACGCTCTGCTGAATTTTTCCCGCTCATTTGTCTCGGGTAATGTTATTGTAACAGTGCGATCATATCCAAAAAAGGACTTGAAAATTTAGTGAATCGATCCAATCACATCCAACTTTAATTAGGTGAATCTGGTCTGTAGCGCGTGTTATTCCGTCTTGTTTGTTACATTCGCTGTTCATGCAAGTTCGTTGTTCTTCCTCGAACAAATCGGACGGCAATCCAGGTTGACATCAATAATGTTAGCGTTTTCATTTGAAACGTTCTACTCCGAAAGATTAATCCCAAGCTTTTGCAACTGGAAGTAACGGAGAAATGAACGCATTTTAACAAATTCAGTGCAACCCGTTTGGAACATTCTTCTAACTTTGAAAACCATGTGATGGTGATCGCATATTTGCGGAGGACAGCCAGACCGAAATGCAGACTGCCCAAAAGTGATTTACGCTGTCAGTCTGCCGATTCTTACATCACACCAGGCACTGTCATAAAGCCGCCGATATCGTTGCCTCTTGGTTGTTTTCACTTTCACCTCCAAATGTATCTGTCAGATGTTGTTGCGGAAGGCTGAACGTAACATTGTTTCATCCACTTGTTTTATTCACGAACTTAGAAAACAGTCTATGAAAGTCAGTGGGCAAATTCAGTTATTCAGATCACTGTGTCCCTCCATTCCGATTTAGCGAATCGACAATTAAAGACCCGTTTCGGGTCAGATTTATTGTGAAACATGATCGGGAGATTTTCCCCCCTAATCATTCACACCCGTTTGAAGGAACCTCAGAAATCGAACTGTTTGCGAAGATTTTAGTTGAATCAATTAGTGTGGGTTGTTTTGGAGTACCGAGTTGGTGAACTTTCTGACCGTGTGTACACCGCAATCACCCTTTTGGACGGATCGCTTACTTACAATTAAACGTTATTTTTCTGCCTGGAAGCGTCAGATCTTTCATCTTTCCTCCCTTTCTAGATCAGACAGTTGTGACATAATCAATTTTTATGTTGGTCAGAAACCAATGTTATATATATATCATGACGTTTGCAATTATGTATATATATATGCTGTAAGTATTATCTGGATGATTGAACAAAATATTGCCGGAAGAGCACAGCCAGTTTAGCGGTTACTGCCACTCGATGCCGTCACTCCTGACCCCACAAATTAGATTCCGGTGAGACATATATATGTATATATATATATATAGATTACATATATGTAGATATATGAATTATATATATATATACAATTCATAACGTCAGGAGTGTTCATGGAAGCTCTTCGCCGAAGAGTCAACAGAAAAAACAACTGTGATTCGTTGATTATTCTTTGTCAGTTAGGCTGAGCCACCCTTAGGACCGAGGGCAGAATGCCCCAGAATATATATATATATATACACATAAATTGCAAGTAGTACCTGGATGAATGAAAAAATTTGCCCGGAGGCACACAACAGGTATCGCGGTTATTGTCACTTGTCAGGTATGCGTACTGGGTACTCTACTGTCCAAGTATTCCTATGTTTGTACGCTCCGAACTGGCTTGTCTCATCAGAATCCAATTTGTAGAGTCACGAATGTGCAGGAAATTTTGTTCACTCATTCAGATACTACTTACAATTTCCATGTACATATTTGACTGAAAATATCTACAGCTCATGTTGCACATTTTAGAGGTTAGAAGGTATGCCTTTTGTTGTAAAGTTCATTGTAAAATTTCGATGCAAACTAGGATTCGTTGTCGAATGTAAACGAGTGATCTAACATATACATATATATATATAAATATATATATATATATGTATATATATATATATATATATCAGGGAGACAGAAAACCAGTCATAATCAACGTTAACGCTGCTCTCACGATCACTCGGCCTCCGCCACTGAACCGCCATATTAGTTTTCTGACAACGCGACAAGCGTCCAAGAAGAGGAGATGTCTTTTTATTCTCCCATGTAGCCGATAGAAGCTAAAATAGAACCATTTACAAGTATCAAATTCCCCCCAACAAGTCTGTCTGAGTGCTTCTGGACAAGTAGCATCATTCACCAAGACCAATTTTTTGGGGATGCAAAATTTTAGGAATTGAAAAAAACAGAAGCGACTTCGTTTCATACGATAAAGAACACTTTGCCGATAGTCTTTCTTTTCAGTCCAACAGAACCGTCATCAAGTGAAGCTTGTGCCCAGTTACGGTAAGTGATGATGGAATTTGAGATGTTGGTTGAAATGCAACATGGAACAAGCAGGACAAGAATGTAGAATCAAATGTACGTCGATTCCGGCTCTCCATTTGTCTTACCAGTGAATGTGTCATGTGCCGAGGTTCAAGAAAAAGGTTCTTTGAAGGTGGTATTTTTCACTTAAGTTGTTCACATCAATGACGATGTGGATCTCTTTATCTTATTTGATGACTCCTATTATAACATAAAAGGAAATTTGTAATGTACGTTAGGTACGTTGTTTTGACAGTATGTCCAAATGTCATTTTGGGAAATCGATAAGTGTGAAGCGCAATGCATGTCATTTCCCATTGATGTTCATTGGACGGTGGAGAAAAATCGATAGGCAATCAGATTAAGTAAACCCTTAGGACTGCGAGAAATTTCGAGTTGGAATTTGTTGCCCTCCCGCCCTACTGGTCCTGAGTGGGAAGAACTTCAAATTCAGTTTTCCTCCAAAGAAAATATCTGCTTTAGAGTTCACTGTGCATTATTTTGGGTTAGAAGTTCGAATATGTAATACAAGAACTATCTTCGTGGACTCAAAGTATGAAGGTTTGAGTAAAGTAATGAAGAATCAAGGAAACCAAGTATACTTCTGGTTCCCGCTCGAATCGTGTCGTGTAAATTACACAACGTATTTGGTTGTCAGCATGTCCCTTTTAGTTTATAACTTCAGAGACTTGGCGTGAAAATTTACCTCCTATATTCGGCATTAAGTTGTGGTTAATTTTTTTGAAAAATAAAACCCTATTTCTCTCGAAGCGTCACACAAACGGTGCCGTATTTTTGTCCTTGAATAATGTGCACCAATTTCATATTGGTGATTATGACATATACGAAACTTCATTGCTAATTCCATGTTAGTCGAGATTCGATCAGATCTTCAAATAATGCCCATATATGTATATAGCGAAATATGGATGATACGTAATTCTTTTAACTCTGCAAAGTTTTATTACTTTTCAGGACCAAATGATGTAAGGAGTGCATCGAAAAGTGGATGCGCCATGTATTCTTTTTAATAGTGAATAATATAATGTATCGCAACGAATGTATTCGTTTGCAAATGAATCCACCAAAAACACGTTCGACTGCAAGGTTCAATCTGCTTAAACATACGGTACTTCCCCATTAAAACGATATTCAGTTTGGTTAATTTATTGATTAGATTTCTTGGATAAAACTCGGTTTTAATGTTGTATTAGATTCCTTGGTTTACTTCTGACAGCTTAGCAGCTCATATAGGCTATGTGAATGACGCATACACCAAAGCGGATCTGGAGAGAACCAAAGACAAATTTGGAGCAGACCACGATGCTACTATTGCAAATAACAATGCATATCTCAACAGCAAACGGATAACAGGTGGACCGGGTCAAAGGGTTCGATAATTTCTGCATTTCAAGAAATGTGGCACAGCTTTCGCATTGGATGAAACAGCGGGTTTTGAGGGTGAAGGGGGGGTAGTGGGTGGAGTTCGCGGACGGGGGGAATCACGTCGATATGGCAACGTACACGCAGATACGAGCGAACGGGTTTGATAGTAGAATTTTAACAAATAAGTCCGAATCGTGAGAAGCAAGCACAAATGGAGAAATGCAGAGGGAGAATTAAAAAGTGAACACACAGAGCAGTGCATATGCGCGTCAAATGGATGCTGCATACGGGCTGTTTAGGATAAAATAGTGTGGTTGATAGTGCTTGGTCATCCCAGCCAGATCGAGAATGATAATCGCGAGTTACTAAGTACCCGTTCTTCAGTGAAGCAACGGCCAAATGTTATTTTCTCATAAGAGCAAAGTGTCTGGTTAAAAATAGCCCGCTATTCTTAATGGATTACGGGAAAGTGATTCGTTGGTAAAACTAAATGTTATTTGAACCGGGAAATACATCAGTGAATAGTTGAAAGGCCCATCCTGATCTCAGCCCAAAACACTAACTATGCAAAAGGGCGTTTGAATAAATGTGAATACTGGTGTAAATGTCAGATAAATTCGTTTTTCACATAAGATCACGTGGTAAATGTGAAGGGGTGGTTTATGGTCATATTCCTCTCGTAAGATTGCACAATAGCCGTTTAAAAATCAATGTTTTGACAGTAGGATATTTTTGCTGAACGCCCTAGAAAAACGAATACTTATTTTTGTAGACTGATCGAACACCGTGTGAGGACAAACTTGTTTACAGAATGTTTACCGTACAGCACATTGAAAAACTGCGAGGCTCATTACATTGAACTCGGTGTAAAATGGAATTTATCAGGTGAATTGAACCTCAGTGTTCGGCGTGGCAAGCATCTGACCATGGAAAAGAGGGCAAAATCTATCGCTAACACTACATCGATAAAAGGCACAAATTCTTGTCGACGCATAAGTGTTGAAAATATCACAATGACGAACGTTTATCACTTCCGTTCCGTTAGTTGGGCATCGGAATTGTCGCTTTCACATTCGCTTCCTTCATATTCACTGGCAGTGGTTGGTGCCTCGTGAAAATACCAAAAGCTTTGATTAGGCGAATTCAAAGGGCCAAAAAAGAGGAACTAGGAAGAAACAATGTCTACAATTCATCAAATATGACAGCTTTTCCATTTATCATACCCCTGTTTTCGGATACCCATCGTAATCTGTGATTCATGTTCGGGCCTACCAATCAGGCCTTGTCCAAATCGGATTAGAACGGAGAAAGGAACGGAGCCCAGAGTTTCTTTACCAAACGATTGAACCTAGAATGCAGTAGAACTATGGGAGGAGAGTTAAACAAATCATTGATATTGTTTATGATCGTTTAGACTGCTGGTTACCTTTCTAACTTTCATTATCATGCGATAATTTTGCCTTGCTGATCGACTGAAATATCCAGCGTATTCTTGTGGCAATTTTATCGACCTTTGTCCGGGAAAATAATTTGACGACTCATCATCCGCCACCCTTCAAGTTAGCACACCCAGTGCACCCGTCCACCACAGATGCCAGTGGGCATGCAGCCGTACACTGATTAAACCACCCATGGTTGATTTCGTATCAAAGTTGAGCCCTCTCTCCCAGATTAATTAATCAACTGAGAGAGTTCACAACAGTCAATTTGAGAGGGACATCGCCGGACATTCGCCTTTGTCCTCGCACTTGGATGGGCACACTTCAGACACGAGAAGTCTTCGCACAGCGGAGGCTACTTGAGAGGCACGGCCATTTGTTCCCATCTCTACAGGCTTTTAGGGTGAGTAGCCAGCTCGGAGCTTGAGACCCCCAACTCCGATCATGTCCAAGCCTTTGCGGGTGTAAATGAGGCAGTGACAACAGTACTTCCGAAAAATGGTTATGCGCACCAATGTGTTCCGTTGTTTCGATGACCAAGGACGTGTTGAATACCGCTGAGATTTTGCATCGCCGTTTCATTTGTTCATTCTGTCCAACGGATCACGAATATCTGATGCATTTTCCAACTTTCCCTGGTGACTCATTATTTTTAGCATCAACTTCCCAAATAAAATCGGTTCACAAAACACAAGCGAGCAGACAAAGATGTAAACTTTAGTCGCCGGGACACCGGATATCTATGACCGACTTGTTTTAATCAATGCAAAAATTAGACGTCTATTTGAGAATTTGGTGTGCCTTGTCGCCTTGCAGTAGTCCATAGTTTGTCCGGTGGGTAGCCTGTCCGGCGACCAAGAATGAAAGCTGAACGGAACTTCCGATGGTACATTTGAATGAATTAACGATGTCGACAATTTTTGTCAAGCGGGGTAACAGTGTCGAGAGATTACTGGAGGCGGTACTGTGAGATATCCCGTTCTTTTTCTGCAGATGATATTGCCTATTCAGTTGTCAGAAAACATGAAAATGACGTTGATCGTTTTCAGCATACATTATTTCTACCATTTTAGTCCTCGGTATCAGAATATCCTTGACAGACGGAGATTTTAACCATGCAGTTACTTGCCTGATGCCTATTTTTGGTTTCGACAATATGACTAGGCCCGACCGGAAGATATTCTGTTCTAGATAACATGATCACTAGTCAACGAACTGTTTTTGAATGCAAATGTAAAGTCTATTACTCAGTACGTCGTAACACACCAAAAGCAATCTTATATCCTATGGATAGTCTAGCTATTGGTCTAGGCTTTCTCGTTCGGATCCAACTAGACCACTTGCCATGTTCGTTTTGTCAGTTCACAGATGCCTGTTGAGAGAACACGAAACTAGAGCTACACCGAAATGCATAACTTCTGGGAAATCCCCAAACCGATTTTGTAAAGTGATCGCAAAATAAAAGGCAAAAACCGAAAGCACTGAATTTAATGAGAATATTTGAGACACACTGATGAATTTCCCGTCACGTGAAACGAGTCGATTGGGACGGAACAAAAAAGGTGATTGTGTACTTAGACAAGAAAATTTGATCTCCACGACCGAGCGAGGAAAATTTGCTTGCCAGCTGAACACAACTGCCAAGCGAAGATTCGTTGAAGAAATTGCCAACTATGCTGGGATTGTCTCAAATGTATTATTCGTTAGAATAGAACGAGCAGAAAATTTGACAGCTAACTGGATGTGATCTGTTTTGGCGAGGACAATATAATCTCACCAACAAAAGTAGATCATTTTAGTAGTAGGAGATTGAGTGTTTTCATGAAATAATTCACCATGTGATGCCTTCGCCCAACTCACCATCAAGGAATCATGGAAGCACTGTGCAACTATTTCATTCTTGTTACGATTCATCAGCACTGCATATCCACCGCACTCGAACTGGGACGCGAACCCGGAACATTCGATCTCTTGCTTCTAACGTGTACCAAGTAATCAAGCTCTGTGGGTCATATCTAAAGCCTTCGTCGTACTTAGGCTACCTACAGAGAAGTCATCTATTAGTAGGGGTCGATCGCTGTGAGCTAACGGACAGTAACCGTGCAAATCAGCGACGGATAGGTGCAGTATCATGTGGTGAAGTTCAACAAATCGTTCAGAACCTGCCCGGTAGCGTAATGGATAGGAGTTCGATTCAAAATCGTTCGTCCCGGGTTCGCGTCCCAGTTGGGGCGCGGTGGATATGCACTGCTGATGATTCCTAACAAGCTGGATGAAACAGCTGTACAGTGCTTCCATGGTTTCTTTATGGTGAGTTGGGCGATGATATCGAATGGTAAATTATTTCATGAAAAGTGGATCAATTATAGACAAAATGGACTGGATATTCTATGCATTCAGTCAAAAGTCCGTTCATCAACTTCGTCAAATAATGCAGGTGGATTTGGAGTAAAACGGAGCAGATTTTAGTCGTTCTTACTTGGTAACAATGCCATTTCATTTCGAAACATTATCGAGCAGGGAGGAAATAGGTTAGCTTACAGATTAAAATTTCCTTAATATGATAGCGGCATCGATGTGGTGGTTACTGTCGGAGGATCGTATGTAACTGAAATGAAACAAATGTTGACGGACCAAACAAAGTTCAGGATTGATAGTATTTCATTGCATTCTATTGTATTTGTAATGACTTTTACTTAATCAGGCATTCGCATTTTAGTCGAAAATGAATGCGAGGTCAAAATAGAGGTATCAAAAATGGAAACGAAGAATGCATTGATAGAGGAGATTGCGTATAGTGCCAGTCGCGACCCACTTCCGATTGGGAGAATTCTGGCCAAGTAGGGAATAGCCAAATTCCCATTAGATGTTTATGCAAAAGTAGATGCTCGGGGAAGGTAGAACGTGTTCCGGAATGAGGAGGTCAATTTAGAAAGTTTGTTGTTAAGAGACTGGAAAGGATCCGAGGGAACGTTATGCGCAGATTTTCACACGCGGATTGATGTGCACGTATTATGGTGCGCAGTGATTTGTCAGGTATGCTAATGATAGTTGACAAATCATAACGAAGGATGTCGAAGTCATTCTTTGACATACCAGCAAAAGTGACAGAAGAACGATGTAGGACAGCGTACAAAACAAATTGGCAAACAAAAATAGAATCGGTTTTTTGCTTAATCTAAAAATGTCGCAGTCACTTCAAGAAAAATGACAGTATTCATAATTTCTCTTCTCAGTTGTAAGTGTACAATGCCCATCTGAAGTTTTTGTCGATAGTAGTTCGTTGACAGAATATACCATGGTGAGGGTTAGAGGAAGAAAGGTCAGAAAGGTATGCAAACCGGGAACAAACTGGGAAGCTGCACACAGTTCGAAAAAGTAAGATCTAAGCTAGAGCGAACAGAAGAATCGCGAATGAGAGATAAGTTGTTCGAAACGTTGAGGAAGGGCTCGATTCTATATATACACTGAAAGCAAGCGACGTCATCCACGTAGTTAGCAACTGACCAGGGAAACTAGTATATTAATAGTGAATGTATATTGAAAACAATATGGAGGGAGTGTGGTTCCTTGGAGGACTCCCTGTTGTGCACTGATTTCTGTTGGTGAATTAGTTTGATAGTCACGCTAGTAGGTGCCTGAGATCGCTGAACTTTTCGAATTTGCGCGGTGAAGGCCATGGAACAGAATCGATGGCAGGTTTGGGAAATCTAAAGAATGCATCCAAGGATTTGGTGCTGTAATGAACCAGGGAAATCACAGTGTCCAAGGCGGACCTGTTTGAGGGAACCTATGGGGTACACTAGGAGAACTTAGACGTTTTAGAATGGAACCATGTAGTGGCTACAAATCGCAGAATGTGAGACGGATAGGACACAATGTTTGGTCGTAATCCTACAACTGCCCGACAGTATCCGTACCGAGATTCAATTATTTACCCAAAAGCCGTGGGTTTTCCTACTCTATTGCATTCTGGAGACTTATTATTAACTTCCAAGATGAACAGAAACCACGGCTTCTCGTTTGGATGCAAAAATTGCGTTGCCAAAAATTTGCGTGTTGGTTGGTGGATTGCCTATGTCCATCACTACGATATCCTGATTCCGAATTCTTTATCACTATTACGCAGTATTCAGAGTGAGCTCACTTTTAGAAGCTAGGCACTGTTCAGATGATCCGATTGTGGATTGCTTGATCGCTACGTCAATTTGATCCATTCAAACCCTTCCATGTATCGTTGTCATTACCCTGGGGCACTTCATTATGGGCTTCCGTCTCATGACACAAGCTAGTTCGACTTCTGTTGTCTTGTTAAGATATCGTTGTTAGCTTTGTAAAGTGTAATTTTAAAAGACAAATTAGAACGGGTGCGGATTCCGACAGTTGAAACCTCATTTTAATACCACAACAGCCAACTAGGGTCTGATTTGAATCATTTAGAGCGGGAATGGATGAATAGCCCTTTTAACAACCACGTTGTGATTCGTCAGAGGATTTTCGTCGGTCAGGCAAGAATAACTTTCAGGGAAAAGGCACGCTTTGGAATTACTGATTTTTCTTTTCATTATTATATTTCAAATAAGTATGGGTGAATAGAATTCGCCCTGAGGCATACAACCACTTTCGCGGTTATAGCCGCTTGTGGGATATAAGCGACCAGTGCTCTCCTGTCCAACCATCCCTAGGCCTGTGTTAATCCACTGCTAGTTTCCCGCTAGAATCACAATGATTCATGATGGATCGATTAGGTATATCTGATCTTTTTCAAATCATCGCCAATCAGATTCCAAGTCCTTGGACCACTAGATAAACCTATTGTATTGTATTGTATTTTATCGACTTTGCGTACACTAACTAACGTCAAAAGATGCGAGTTTAATAAATAATATAGGGGGAAAGAAACTGATAAATGAAATAACAAAATGATAAAAAATACACTCATCGCCTAGTAAAGAATATAACAGCACTCATCCAGGAATAATCATAACGCATTAGGACAGGCTGCTCAGGAATTCGGCTGAAACCCAGTCGCGGTTTGTCAAAATTCGTGCTAAATATGGGACAGTGGAGCGCCTATAGGTATTGATTCTGGATTGTATAAAACGAAAAGCAGATCGTGTTGAAATACGTAAGCGGCACACTGAAAGACCGTTGTTCAGAGGATGCATGGGATCAGAAAGAATTTTGTTAACGATTTTCTCAAATGCTGATAAGTGCTAGGGACAATTCATCTAGTAGTACGAAGGACAGCCGACTAATATTTGATAGCTTCCGGCTAAGAATCTTAAAGTTGTTTTTAAGAAAACCCGGAAGAATGACGGGAGAGCAGTAAGGAAGTATTAGAAAATCACATCGGTATACATATCGGGGGATGGTGCTTCGTTTCACCTAGATATTTCACAGAACCAACCCTGGTAAGAGTTTTTGAAGACGTTTCGGATGAGTAGGCTGACCAAGGAAGGCAGAATAGACATTGAAAACATTTAGATGTGTTGAGATTTAAACCAGCTCGTGCAGAGAAATCATAAACAGAAGACTGATTGTTGAAAAAAACTTTGAAAAACATCGTTGATCGAAAAGGGCTTAAGAGCAGGCAACATCACCAGCATACTTAAATAGGTGAAAACGGGAGCTAGCAGATAAGTCGCTGATGTAAGTGGAGAAAAGACACGGTGAAAGAACAGCACCCTGTTGCACTCACGGGTTGTAAATCGAGGGTTTCGAACCTTTTCCGTCCATTCGTGTGCACTGGGTTCGGTTAGCAGTGCAATCAGACAGCCATGCTAATAAAGAACTGGGACAAATAAATGTTTTCAGTTTGCGGAGTGGAAGAGACTGTGGGACTGAGTCAAATGTCGACGAACACTCCAGGAAGGCGCAACGCACATATTTCGCTGATGCGTTTAAGGACTTACAAACGTGGCGAATGAAGGAGGCGACAGCTTCCAACGTTGACTTGTTAGATTTATAAGCAAACTGAAAATAGTCGTCAGGAGGATAAATAGAAGAACACAGGAGCTTAATCATAGCACGCTACGTCAGTTTAATACCAGAAGATGTTAAGGCGATGGGGCCAAAGCGTCTAGCTAAAGCAGTAGATCTGCTAGATTTTGGGATGGGAATAACAGTGACGGGTCTCCAACAGTCATGGATAGGCGAAGAGGTTAATGATGATTTGGCCGGAGAAGCGAAGGCATCTGTCAGAGACATAGTTCCATGCTTCAGAATTGCTGAGGTTAGTCTGTAAGGACCAACACCTGTGGTAATTTTAATGGTGCGCAGAAGGTCGAGCATATCATCTCTAGAAAATCTTGCAACTGTCACATCATCACCCTGACTAAATATGAAATGTGTCTAATTGGAAGGATGAATGAAAGCACGGTTGATACTGTCGACATCCGCAGGAGTTTTCGTATGCTTCTTCTTCCCACACAACAGTCGAATGCCTTGCCATAGGAGTCGATTGCTGTTACCACTCAACAGTTGGCTGACGAATGTAGTGCCGATGTGTTGGATTTCCGCTTTATTAGGTCGGAAATGTACGGCACACTTGAGTTATTACGAGATTTGTAGAAGTGCTGCTTGCATCTTTTTAGAGATTTCAGTTTCTGAATGAAGATGCGGCCATTTGAGACGAACAGATTTTCTGGAGGGGGGGGGCAGCAAATTTCAAGGATCGGGTTTGCCGTCTCTGTGAAAAATTTCACGTTGTCATTGATCCTGGAGTCAAAAGAGAAACGGGTAGATGCGAATAAAAACGATTTCTGCAGAATAATAATGCTGTTGTGTGAATAGTTATGTAAGAGAACTTGGATTTGATTTCTTTGCTTGAAGGAATGGGATACTGACCAAGAGTATAGCCTGGGCCTTAACAGGAGCAGACAATGATCGCTACTTGAAATTGAAGCACGCAATTTCAGGGGAAATAAATCGGGGTGGTTGGCAGTAATTTTTCTAAAATGAAATCTCTGGTGGGAGAAACACAGAGGTCAATCAAATCAAACACATTCAGCGGTAATGTAGATTCATGATTAAAATTACCTACAATAATATGCAGATTATCTTCAAGAATAGGAACAACAAATACTGGAAAAGAGTCGAAAAATGATGTGATATTTTGTTGCGAATTAAAGGGAGCAATGTATAAATTTGTTGTGATAGTGCCTGTATGGCGAGAAAATGTAGGATGACACAATGTCACGAGACAGCCAATTCCGTTGAGCGCGTATGTATGAGCAACTTCGGACTTGTCAGACCAGAAGGAGTTTATATGTTTCTACACCTCCTCCAGTCTTCTGGTACAAAACTCTGCGCCGCCGATGAAGTCTGAAGCTGTCTATCAACTGGAGTAAATTGGCAATACCCGGGTTCAGCCACATTTCTTGTATACAGATGATACACGTGTGAACATGGATCGGTGATTTTTTATGTGAGGGACAGGTCCGACATTTTCGTAAACGGAGCGGATGTAGGTACTTAACAAAGCCGGGATTGGACATCTTGGCTAGATGAGTGTATTTAAGAGCTGCCTGCCAGCCAGCACGAGTGCTTCTTTTAGGTCGATTAAAAGCTCGTTGAGGTCCAGAAACACGGTATGTCAATATATGTTGAAAACGATGAGGTTTTTGAACAAAAGCAATTCTGAGCGATTGCAGCGTCGAATGGAGAACATGATCGAACCATATATCTGACAACAAAACAACGAAATAGGATGGCACAGAATTGTCGCACAGCCAGTCAAAGGGCGCGCGTGAGAGAACGTACAAGCAGGGCAAAACGACCGATGTCCAATGCATTCCGGAACATAGTTGCCTTCGTTTGTCTCAATGCAATTTAGGCGATGAAGTAACTGCACAATAGACATACCTGGACTCAGTGCCTTCCGAGCTCTTAAGCTCCAAATCTGGAGAATGGACCACGAAAGCAACTACATTGTGGCAAACGTTAAAAGTCGACTGAACTGCCGGAGACTATGAAATCAAAACAAGCAACTGGCGGTTCGCACAAAAAAAACAACTTCGAAAGTCTGGTTTACGACTCAGGGTAAAGTAAGAATTAATGATTTTGAGTCCAGAAAGAGTAACGAAATTTAAAGGCAGCATTCATGCCCACAGATGCCTCATGATGGTCGGGAGTGCATATTTTAAGGCTTCTAGTATGCTACTTACCCGAAACATTTCTGAATGGTCCTGAATGACCGAGCGTATCTAACATTCTGTCCCTGCGAAATCTTACTCACTGCCATCCACCGACGGCGCTTGCGAGGACAACAACAAATGCCTTTTTCCTTCCACCGGGAAAATGGATAGAACGTGTTATCAAGTTAATCACGGGCGGTGCTTGAGACACACAGGTGTATCCTCATGGGCACATCTGACAAAGGAGTGTACTGGGGATCCAATGGCTTGTACCACTGATAACGCGTGTTCACTGTGTACCGGGTAATCGCTCTTCCGGCTAGTTACGAAACCGTGACATTGACCTGCTGCTTAGTAATTTGGGTCGTTTGGTCAGAGACTTGGCATGGGATCCTTTGGACAAACCCACTACTCCGATTTTGGCAACTGGTTATTGGCAAACTCCAGAAGGAACGATAGGGCCCTGCGGATAAGCTACGACGATATGCCGGTGAAGACCTGAAGAGTCAGAATGTATGGAGAACTTTACATACAGTTTTATTTTCGTTCCACGTCCTATTTCTTGTTTTCCTTATTCCCCATGGTTCTGCAAGAGCTTGAGGCGTAAACAGTTATATGATAAATTATATTTGACTTGTGCAATAAATGTCAAACGGTGGTTTATATCTCCTTAACAGCCGCTCGCATTTGATACTGTTTATTGGTGTGATCCTAATATCAGTGCAGTATAGAAGATTCATAACCGTTTTGTGGGTAATAGGCCATTCCGGAAGCCTGTGGAACAGCTTTAAAGTGTTGTGAAACAGAAATCGTGTGCGTTCGATACGAAGGATTTTGTCGACGGTTGGGATAGAAAGTATATAGGTTGAGAACAAACAGTGATAATACAGGACCTGCAGACATTTCAGTGGAAGAATTGACAGATTAATAGCTCATGCCATTGAAATTTGTGAAGTGCCAATGGTTTGTGAAGATAGTCACTCAAATTGAAGATGAGTGGTGACTCAAAAACTTCACTTTTTGAGAAGAAAACAAGCAGTTTGTTCCGGTTGATAAATCCATAAGATGTACTGTAGTAAAGTGAACACATCCTGAGTTCATTGTTCTTTTGTTTAGCAATAAAAGAATGTAACGTGTCATGTTGACCGATATACTAGAAATGGACCATATGGAGTAGGAAGCGAACTGGAAGGGATTAGCACCAATCAAGGAGTCTCATGTGACTACTAAATACAAGCAATCAAGTGGCCTTTGGAATTGTTCTCAGGGAAGTTAGATAATGGCTCTTATACTCCAGCAGTCAGGAATATTTCTTCTCAGCCTCGAGTATAAAAGCGGAAGCATGTAGATTCTTATGTGGCCGCACACTCTCTGAAGCTCATCTGATCCGAACGATGTTTGGAATTGAGAAAACGTTTCACCTTGTAAACCTCGGTAGTGGCATAACAAAATCAGGTAGCGTGTGAAGTACTCATATAAGCAACTAACCAACCTCTTTCTCGTGTGCCAGACCGATAACTTCTACACCGGCACTTACACACTGGCCTACGGATGGACCTTGGCAAACGTTTTTCATCTGCCTCCGGATATACTGATAAGTTTTATACCCCCAAAACTTGCATATTTTCTTTCTTGATTCGGTCTCGTTAGATCGAATCCGACAGATTCTGTCAAACTCGTGGCAGTTGCTTAATCAAGGCTATGAAAAACGTGCAATTTTTGACAACGAAGCTTTTGCCGAGGTTGGAAAAACAATGTTCGTTAACGCGGTATATATTGGACCAAAAGTCAAGGTACTCTTCAGGTTACACCAGTGCCTAAGAATAAGGAAAACTCAACGTCCCTAAACATTTCAGTTAACCTCGGATTGGTTTGGCAAAATGTTACGGTTTGCAAATTTTTCTCAAGCAGAAACGACCGAAATCTCTGTGTCTAATGGGGCTGCAAAGTTTAAGCAAATTATTGATGGTAGTGTGATCAAATGACTTGAAAAGGTGATAAAGCATTCTGATTGGTAACTTAATAGGCATAGAGAAAATAATCAATCGAAGCTGAAAAATTGGCACTTTAAAGTATATGATCTGAAATAGTACTGTCTCGTGCCGTGTCACATCCCATCCCCTTTCTACTGCAATGCGTAAAATTGTGCACTGGTCTCAGGTAATGACAACAAATTTACTTTTGGAGTTCAATCGAATTGCACACACGTAAGCAACAAACTTAAACCCATCTCGACTGTATGCATGATAAAGACAAGATTTTGATTTACGCTATCCTGTCGAATCTAGGAGGTTTCACAATCGAAGGCATACCGTCCCACTGCTTTAATCGTTTAGATGATCAAAGGAAAAATCATTAAAGAATAATTCTATTTACTTGAAAAACTAGTTGAATGCAGTTCATTCTGGTTCTAGACAACCACCACCTTCCAACTCGATTGCTGCGTGACGATGAAATATTTATCTTGATGAGAGCATTTAAATTTTGTACAAATACTATATTGTGAAACCATTTTCTTGGCATACCGATCTACATAAATACGACTTCTTTAATGTGTTTTCTAAGAATTACCTTAGCTATATTGCTTTCTCTGGACTTCAGCCCACAAAACGTCCCATTCCTGACGGATTGTAGCTTCCCTCTCGTGACCGACACTTGTTCCCATGAGCCCTAGCTCGGCTCACTTCAATTGCAAGAATAGTGAAACATTTCTCATTTTCGATCGCTGTTTCTCATTGATTACAAATGCCGAAAAATTTACGCCCTCTATTGGAATCAGCAATATGAATATTGTTTTTTCCAGTGATGAAATAGATAGAGTTAAGATACCCGTTGCCTACGGCACACTCAGATGACGTAGTTGTTGGTTGTTCTTGTCAAAATCCTGTTTGGATTAACTCAGGCAAACTTTTCACCGCCATAAGTCTATACATTTAATGATTGTATATGATTACATGGATGATTTAGCGGCTAATTATGGTGCCAATGAGAAACCGGTGCTCTTTTAGTGCCAAATGAGTTTTCTCCTGTTTCCAAGACTTCATTCCCATCCATGCCGTTCCAGCAAATTAGGATTGACTATCTAATAGATCTGTGTTGCCTATCTGAATTTCCATTAACGTTCTAGCTCAGAAGATTCATCATTGAAATACTCGTATAGCACAGTAAGTATCCATTTATTATGTTGTATCCAAATTCTCGGTTGCCAAAATAGCAAGGCAGTCTTTTCTGGAACGCACAGTATCAGAGCTTATTGACGTTTCTAAATTGTTATTCGTAAAACATCGTTTCTAATCCAAAATATTTTACCAAAATCCGTTATTTTGTGACTTCACGAGCGGTCACAGCTCAGACCTTCTACTTCGTGCCGCTTTAATTCCCGTCAGTTTAAGGCACGTGACTGTGACCAGTACCCGCGATATTCACGTGATATACTAGGGACGCATGAAGAGGAAAGGGATTAAATCATCAGGTGATAGTGTTGCGAATTACAAATAACTTTCAAATCAATCTTGACTTCACTTCTAGTTGACAAAGGCTTCTTATTGCTTTAAATTACGCGGCCTCCGGTTGAAAACACATATCATAGCATCAGTCCTGTTTGTTGTCGGTGTCAAAGTTGTGGCACCAATGCAGGTCAAACAGGGACAGAAACATTTTGTGAAAATTTGATGTGGGGCTTTAGGAAATGATTTTGTTCAACATAAGCACGTGAAATAAAAATAAAACAAAACATGGGCAAATGAACGAGTCCACAAAGCGAACAGATTTCTTCGAAACCGAGGATGTCATCTGCGAATATGGATGCCGGTTTGGGAACCCAATTCTGTCCAAATTCAATTTATCATAAACTGGTTCACTTTGTGTGTCAGTCAAAGATCTCACGATAAAAGGTTTACGAATGCACTTGCCAACCAAATTTTAGTCTTCTCGTGCAGTGCTGGATTAATCTCCTGATAGGTGCACTCTCCTTTGTTAATTAAGAAAGAATTTGCATTAATGTGAAAAGCTCAGGAATTCACGTGATTTAATACCTTCGACTTCGATTTCTGTGCATGTTATCTTGGTCGAGGCTGAAACTAGAACGAAAGTATCCATCGCGTGTTGGTGAACCTGCTCAAATGACTGGTGGGTGAAACGTACCTGGTACGACATACTTGGGCAAGTAAGACTTTGCAATTTTCAGATTTTTATTACTGGATTGAGACAGAATTTGACCGGGTGATGCACTTTGCAGATGCGACAGTGAAAATCTGTTTTCTATGTCGTCTCGTCGGATAGAAGACTGAAAATTGCTGACTGTCCAAGCTGATTTTGTTCAGTCGCACGGTTGTTCTTGGCAATCTAGACTAATTTCAATAAAATAAGGTCATTTTCAGTTTTTATCATCTTATTCATAGCAGATATGACAAAATCTTATCATTAAAAAATCAAGCATGCAGATTTCTGTTAGAATTGTCGTTTACCGAACAACCACAGTTCATTTTTTGTTCCTGAATATATCTTGTACTAGTTAATTCATTTCAGCAAAGGAGTTGTTGCTGGCTGAGGGTTCCCAATTGGGGAAGGTAACCGGTGATAAGGGGACTTGAGCTCGTAACCCGCAGATTGGACTAACCAACCGTCGCCGGTTATGAATATAAAACATTTCAACCGAGATTTGAAGTTCATTTTATATTAGGGCACATAAATCAGCGGTCTAAAATGCCAAGCTATGCTCGATCACTGCTCTTAGTGAGATGAAATTACAGAGGCATTTTACGATAGTCTTCAGTGATTTGCTGCTCACCGAAATTCACACAGTTCCTAAAATCACTGGTTTGGACTCAAACCGGTGTTGGCTAATTTTTGGTGAAGTACTACACGGCTCAATACTAAAGACATTAAAGGACAACAGGCTATAGCTTTGATAGAAAGACGGGGTCCTTTTGTGTGCTGCTGTGTGAGAAGAACGAGTGTACGGACAGCATTAACCTAAAAAATGCTTACTAGAACAGACTATCAGTAATAGGCTTGATCTATACAGAAAACCTAGTAGTTCTGAAATAAAAAGGAAAGTTTTTAACTGAAGATGTACTCAGTAACTGCTTATTGATTCTGAAAATGTTGCACATTACAAGGGATATTTTAGAAAACCGGAAAACCATGAAGAATGTTCATTTGTGCGCTGTGAGTTGATTTCATGTTGCCTCTCTCGTTCGCAACCTATAGTCTGCTATTCATCGAAACAGTAAGACTTATCCGCAAGCAGAATGTGTGCGTCCCGTTGACACGAAAGCAATCGGATGAGACTGATGCTGTCGACTTGCTTTTAATCTCTCTCAAAAAAGACGAACAGTGGAACAAAAGCAATGAATTCATTTTTCACGTCATTTTCAAATTGAATCTGTTTGTGCTGTCTAGAATCTGGCACAAGTTTGCTAAATTACCGTTAGACAAGTTGATACCTAAAAGCAACACCCGGGTACTACGAGATCTTTTCCGTCTCTATTCGCGTACACACTGATCTCGGGTGTGAGACAGAAATCTGCTTACCAAATCATACTGTCGTCAGCTTAATTTATGCAAACGATATGTGGTGAGTGGCAGATGTTGACCTAAGAAAAGACATTGGAGCGTTCGTTCACCTTCGGCAGTTTGCAACATTGAATTTGTAACAGGACTGAATGGGAAAGAACGAAAGGCAGTGAGGAAAAACGGAAAGTGACAGTTGGTACCATCAAATGAAAATTAAAAACAACAAGTAGCTAAAGATCAAGGCTGTAAACAAAAGTCCAGTGATCAGACTGGTTGACTTATTAATGCAAGCTGAAGCTTTTCGTGGTTTTTATAAACATATTTTAGCAGTTTAAAAATAAGCAAATCATACATTTGTATGTTCAGATACGTTTCTTTTGAAGTCAGCCCTAAATGAAAAAATCTATTTTGCCTAGATTATTTTAAATTCTCTACCAATGGACTTACCGCCATCTCTTTTGGAGCTTTGGCGCGCTTGACATGGGCACGTTTGGTCCACCGATTAACAGTGCGTAATGACAACATTAATAATAATAATAATAATAATCCACTGTGCATATTCATTGGCCGATAAATACCAAATTGATTTAGTCACGAGTCTTCGACCTTCACGGGAATCGAACTGACACATGGGTGCACCCTATTCGTGAGTGCTACCCACGCACATGCACCTCAGGTGCTTTTCATAGTAAAAGGTTTGTTTTAAAGTCACCAGATGTTGGAAACTGAGACATGTAATAACTTATCGAAATCACACATGTAACCTTATGTGTTTTTTCAAAAATCACCGTCGACAACCTAATGACTGTAAATTGTTTCGCGTTTTGCGCTTGAAAAACCTGCGCCTGAAATGTGAAAGTAATAAAGTGATACTTTTTAGGCACTGTGTTAGAGTAGCCTTTACGGAATAAGGAAACAATTTCAGATAACCTAATGAAGCAAACGCGCAATGCCAAGGATGAATAACACGTAAAGTGGGTTTCATGGATAGAAATCTGACAAAAAACCAGGCAAAATGTTTAGTAAAGTACCAATTTGGAGCCATAGACTGAAAAAAATGTCTGCACCCTTTGTCTGCCACATCTGCTGTCACTAAGTGAACGAAACGCTTGGACCACTTCCGGGATTTGAAAGCATCTGGCATCATGTGGACATATGCGAGATACATGCTATTCTGTCTCATCTTCCATTTGACACACAGCACAATCAGATCGTGAAACACGTTAGGGGATATCCACAAGAACGACGTCTTTCTTCCGACATCGTCAATTAGGCGCCTAAGGTTTACCAAGTCACACTATTGCGTAACATTTTGGATACTTTTGAATACGCTATCAACAAAACGAGCTATTGCTGACCCATAGAGAATAACCTGAAAGACAAGAAGCACTAGTAAATCAGACCAGTGGATTGTTCCCATTTCACCCAGATAACTTGAAGATGCACAAAAAGTCCATTGATCATGGTTCGCGGGAAAGTGATGTTGTTTACACTGGAATGCAATAAAGTATTCTTCGTGGTATAGGCCATGCAATTGATCTTCCTTTTTTTAATCTTTTCCACGTTATACTAACTTTATATGGTTAGATGGGAGTAAGAGTAGGATGAGATGGAATGAAATTAGATGAACCGAAACGAATAGGTGGTTTTAGTTTTTATGTCAATGAATTATCACTATTGATTTTCATGAAGGTTGCCAAATTCGGAATTGTAATGGATTAATTTTCAGCTGCTTCACTACCGTGCATTTTGTTTCATTTCATCATGAAATAGAAAGCGCTTATGGCAATTGCTATGCCCTCGGTGTTCCGTCGCTATGATGAAATTTGGGAGCAGGCCTCAGTTAAGGCGTTTTATCATAAAATAAAAAAGTCCAATACGATCTCATTATTGATTTCAGTTCACATAATAAAAATAATAATAAATGGTGTTATAATTTTGTCGTAATTTGGGGTTATTTAAATAGCAAGCAGTCTATTTCATGCATTCGAAATTGCCAGCTAATCCCAATTAAATATGTGCACTTATACATGGGTGTTAAAATGGCGCATGTTTGCATGTTTGTATGCATGTATGTATGTATGTATGTATATATGTGTGCATGCATGTATGAATGTACGTAAGTATGGTTGTATGAATGTATGTATGTATTTATGTATGCATATGTGTATGCATGTATGTATTTTTGAATGTATGTATGTATGTATGTATACGTGTGAATATGCTTATCTAGGGGGTTATGTTTCGCATGCGTCTGCGCCTGCATGAATTGTGCAATAGGGCATTTTGTTTGCCCAATCACAGCGTAAGCAGAGTGAGGCAAGTTTGGCTTCGGTTCGTCATGCTGATTTTCGTCCACAGAAATTCTGTCTCACATATAAAGCAACCTCAGGATTATATTTGTAAGCTACACAATTCCGAAAACAAAGTATGAAATACAGGAAAGAAACAAGCACGCTTTGTGTGCATCGGCTATTCCATGGATTTCTGGATAGATCTTCGGTGATCCGCTTCAAAATCATCCCTTGCCTATTACTAACCATGATCCATTAATAACCGAGAGAGACCGATATCTTTTTTGACACACTGTTTCTCTGTTAATGAGCTCTACGATAAGCCCTTAATCCGTACGGTTGCAGATAAAGCCGTTAGGCATTTGTGACCGATAATTCACCCCTCTGTGAACAAGCACTTCAGTAATCCTAGTGCTTCTATCGACCGGTTAAAACGAATAATTGGAAAATTTATTAATCTCACGCTTTATTAAAATTCAGTCACTGTAAGTGGGTCGAGGTAGGCTAAACATTGATCCGGTCAAAACAAAACAAAAACAATAAAACGATGGGGTCAACTTTCGTAGACTATCAGAACACTGGGGAAAATGTCCCGATTTTTGAATATGAACAATTTTGCTATTCTAGGTGAATTTCATGGTGTGCGAAGCCTCACGACATGTGACTTTATCAAAAGAATTATAAGAAATTCATTTTGTCAGCAAGATAATATATGTTGCCTGTCATATTGTTTCATTCGCATTGTAGTCACCGCGATCCTGTTGGTACCATGCCGATGAGTTGTCAAAACTCATTTTTGAATAATAGTGTATGATTTTCATAGTATAGTCTCAGCTGTCAGTAGCAACACGGCGCTAAGACATGAAAAGAATCATAACGATCGGTAACAGACGTAACGTACAAAACTTCCATCGACTCGCTATTCGCTTGTGAAAGGAGGATTTGAACACGATTATTCCAGTCCATCTGTACGATTCCTACCAGACTTGGCCTTACAACGTACTATCTTTATCCGTTGTACCGCAGGAATTGTGTTCACAATCAAATTAATTGATTGGAGACTCGGAGTATCGTATACTTTACACACTCTAAATATCATTTAATGCACACGAGAGAAGATGATTCTTGCATGAAAATTTTACTGAAGTTGGTAACCAAATCAATTATTGTTTTGTCGGCTACTATCCACTAGTAATATCTTGCTCTTTAGACAAGCGCTCGACTCGGTGGTCGTTTATGGGGTCGTAAACGTGACAGATCTACTAGTGTGTTGGTTTGTCTCGCGATAGCCCCGGCCATCATTGCCTTGCTAGCAGTGAACTGTGGAAAAGTTAAACAGCTCTCACCCATTGACTAATGAGATGACGCGTTTCAAACATTATGTTGGTTACCATTACAAGTGAAGGTTATGTGCAGAAATTTAGTGTAAGTAATGGGAATGCGGAATAGCCAACATGGGAGTCGTATAATGGGGCATATGTTCCGACTTGACTGATACACCCATTTGAAATGACAACATACTCATGGAAAGTTACACAGACAGTACTGAAAGTTGAAATGGCACGTTGCGGTCAAGCACTGGGAAGTTCAACCTACATGTTATAGGGTGAATAATGCCTATCATAAAAAGAATAAATCAAATGGATACACGATTAATACACCACCTTCCTTCTATTGGCAGTTCCTTGTTGGCTGTTGCTGTATTTTTTGAAATGACTTCCATTGGTGTTTCATTGATAGAGTAGCTAAAAGTTTGAGAGAAATGGTTTCCAATGTCAGACCCTCAGGAGCCAATTATAAGCGAGGCAGGGGAACAGATGATAAGGGGGACAAACTTACATCCACGAGTACTCCGAGCTGTGCGGAACTAACGGTTCACTCAGGTTTCCTGATGATATTATTCTGTGTTTCACCGTACAGGATGATTAGAAACAAACAGCGTCCCTCTTAAATCTTTGTATTTCCCGTATTACCAAAACCACAATATACAACATTTACAGGGCTTGGCTGGAAAGCCAACAGAGTGGGAGGGGCGTCCGATCGAGCGAGCATTAAGTTCAAACAGCAAAAGCTTACTTGTCCGTGCACCACCGGTCAGATAAGATGGCAAATGGACTTTCACATTTGTAAAATCTACGCTCCAAAGTCTCTCGCACAAATATCCATAGAAAATCGACAGTTCCCTAGCAAGCCCGCGTTCTCACCAATCGAGAACAGATCATGGCCGATCTTTCTCCTAATCTCTCGGGAATTTCCAATGCGTTCTCTTCGACACGTTTTTTCCAAATCTGTATTCTGACGAGATGACGACCGCATCTTTTTTGAATGAAATGCGCACACTTATGTATGCAAAACCCCAACCAATACAAAGGAGATTAATTAAAAGAATGAACTTCGTCCTGATGTTCACGTTCGAATGGCAGGATGTTAACCGTGAAGCTCGGAGGTGGGGCCCTTCTGCCGGATCATCGTTCAAATAGGTTACAGGGATTGTTTTTCCCAGATGTGGCTTACTAAGTTTGGATAGTCACATTGTCTTGGGCTTTTTAATCTTTCATCCGTACTATTCCTACTCCATACGGAACTGTATAGTACCTAGAGTTAATC
The DNA here is from genome assembly GCA_008360955.1 of Fasciolopsis buskii. Lineage (NCBI taxonomy): Eukaryota > Metazoa > Platyhelminthes > Trematoda > Plagiorchiida > Fasciolidae > Fasciolopsis > Fasciolopsis buskii. The sequence continues at coordinate 145,284 of LUCM01011555.1, forward strand.
AAAGAAACACTAATCAATAAAGACGCAACTGTCACTTGGTGTAAATCTCTAAATGTTCGAGGTAGTTGCTAAAGAATTTAGTCCTTTTAAGAAACACCATTCTTAATAACAAGCATAACAACGTTCCCCTTTCTGTCACAAGCGAACATGGTTGCATCCACTCATTCATGCCAGACAGAATAGTCAAACCGACTGATGGCCGACAAACGAAATTCGTTTGATTTGTAATGGTGGTAGAATAATACAATAATATCAGCCATTATTCACTTCACTCGACCCTTTCATCATGCTTGTAATACCCTTGCCACTAAGATAATCGAAACCGATTTTGAGATTCATTGATGAAAATGATCAAGCCTAAGCTATCTTTCATGGATAGCGCCGATAAACGAGTGATCGATTGATTCGCGGAGCCAGTGCTAGTAACCCTCTAGCAAAAAGGGATCGCATATAAATCACTTTTGCAATATGACGAATGAAACAGTGATTAAGTCTCCCGTCTTGGTTCTTCACTGGAACATATGAGCTGTAACGTGAAATATTGCTTCCACCTCAGTACTACCATGACAACTGACCGCCGGTTTTATTTAATGGGCTTACTGAAACGCATAACGTCCATTGTACACTGATTTTCACAAAACATCGATTCTTGCCATTTAAATCGTTACTGGGTAAAATTATTTTACAGATGTGATACGAACAGTGGGCTTACTTGAAGAAAATCATTTTATGGACATTTTATTGTTTAATTTCAAAGCGAATGGGAAATGGGGTGGCCGTGAAAAATCGGTTTTTTTTTCTGGATGCCGCCCTATTCACCGGACAATGCATAAAATCACCACATTTCCGGACACGATTTGTGCTATGGACTGGGGATTAGTTATTGTAGAATATCGGTTTCGTGAACACTCAGTTTGGGGAATAAAAATGTGTTTACGGAAGTTTGACCGATTGAAGGGAAAAACAAAAATCAATACAAAACGGGGGGTTTGTCCAGTGGGAAATGGAGTACGATCCGATGTTCCGATGTGTACGTTTATGCGGTTTGTGTGTATTCGTGTACGTGCCGGTGTGAATGTGTGCTTGTCATGCCGGCTTAACACTCAGTGTCCACCTGGATTCATCAAATTGTGACGTACCTTGCACCAGTGGCTTCGCATTAGTCCCGAAATGGCACCTACCACTTTCTTTTGATTTCGTGTCTGAATTCAGACTGATCTTGGACAACGTTGCATTAACTGTTTACAAATGGTGAGGCACACGAAAGCAATTGAAATCACTGATTAACTTTTGTTTCATGAGGCTTAAACTCTCTTTGTTCGTGGGTTTTGTTCTTAGATGTTTATGATAGACACAGGAGACTTCGTTTGTGTATCATTTACTAGTTTTTGCACGCAAACTGGCTGTCATGTGTTGCGGTCGTCGTAGGAATTACCTGACAGAAGTGGATGATCGCCTTAGGATTTAGGAAAACCTTATCGAAATCGAGGTCGCTTTGCTAACCTACAGCATACGTGCCACCTACGAAGTATTGCACTGCTCAGCATAATCTGTAAACAGTAGCTCTGTGATTGTGAGAGACTTAGCCTCTCGGTAGCTTGTTGTCCTCGCGGTAGCCAAACGGATAAGGTCGTGGCGTCTGGACGTGAAGATCGCCGGTTCGAATCCTCCTACCGCCGGTCAACTTCCCCACTCGGTAGCTCTCTGTTGACCACTGTCCCCTTGTTGAAAAATGATGCACATTGTTATTTCAATAGTAGAAAAAAAGTAAAAGATAAAAGACGAAAACACTTTATCGTGAATGAGCAGAAGGAACATTCTGACCAACCAGTTAGGCCTGTCTCGTCCGCTTTTTTCAAACAATATCACTGTATTTGCAAAATGGAATAAACTTGCTTCCACCCAAATATCCGATGCAGCTGATCAGCTTTCTTTTGCAAATTTGGGGACGCGCGAATTAGTGACGTCCTTGGGATCAGCAAAAAATCTCCGGTCCATGGTTGCGTTCATCTGTAACACGGCTGTAAAGATAAACTCGGGTGAATAAGTCGAATTAGACTTTGAGCGTCACACATGCGAAACGATGAAAAGCGAGACAAAACCGTTGCGTGACGCAATTTTCAGAAAAAAGCTTTCCCGTAATTTGTGACACAAAGTTTCGGTGATCGTGCTGAACAAAGATGCCCCCGAGTTCCGCGAGCGGTCTCATTAGTCATTCAAGAAATGCTTGCATCAATGTTTTTTTGTCAAAAATGGCATCTGTTTTATATACCTGATTGCACGCAAATTTTCTGCCGCAATGCACTTAGGAAGCAGAGTCACGCGAAATGTTCCCATGAGAAAATAGTGAGAGAACAGAAGTTCAGCAGTTGATTCTACCGAGAACCAGAAAGCGATTAAACAAGGAACGAATTAATCATCTATATGTAAATTGCGCTACTTGATGCTTCATACCAGCTGTCATTAGTTACAGTAATTATTCGGTCACTTTTGTCATATGCTCTGACGTTCATGGGCTAAACGGTTCAACATCGAAACCTTAGCTATACAAGTTCAAACGTACCTCGTTTGACCTTCTTATTAGTGAAACGAAAGTTTACATCATTTTTCTAGAAAGGGAGCTGCGGCCAACAGGGTGCTGCAATTTAAGGAAGTTAACTAACGGCGAGAGGATTCGAACCCGCGAACTTCACGTTCGAACGCCACGACTTAATCCGCTTGGCCGCCGTAGGCAAAACAATAACATTTACACAGGTCGTTTGCATGTTTCCGGAATATTGGAAAATCAAATGAACAGCGAAAAACCCAAATTTTCATGCACTGCTTTTAAAACGTACATAAATATATGCATATATATATATATATATATATATATATATATATATATATAAAAGATCAGCTGCTTCCGGCGTGATGTCGACTTCTATTAACATGAATACTGGTATTTAATTATTGAAATNATTTCAATAATTAAATACCAGTATTCATGTTAATAGAAGTCGACATCACGCCGGAAGCAGCTGATCTTTTATATATATATATATATATATATATATATATATATATATATATAAAAGATCAGCTGCTTCCGGCGTGATGTCGACTTCTATTAACATGAATACTGGTATTTAATTATTGAAATTAAATTATTTTCCTTTGATCTAATATAATCGGGCCATGGAGAATGGTATATGCTTCAGTGTGTTCACGTGTGGGCAGACATGAAATTAGAAATTGAATTTTCTTAGATTGCCCAGCTGACCGTGGGAACATTTTTCGACTGGTTCAAAAGTTTACACCAATTCGAAAGCTCGAAAAATGAATTTTCCTAAGGAAAACTTTCACATTCCCTTGTTGAACATAATTTGAGATTTGATAAGGATGTTGTTAATTCATTATCGAATTGTTTGAAAATGTTAAAAGTGGCTGGTTTGTATTAACGTTGAACAATCAATATCAATAACAGTATGCTAGTGTACTGTTGAATCATTTTGATAAATCTATTTCCCGAGGTCAAACGCATCATCCGTGGAACCTAAACATTTTTCGCGATCGCCAAAGCCTCCAAATAGTAAGTACTGTTTTTGTACGCGGTTTTCTAAACTCAACAACAGTAAGAAATTGACATGCTATTTGTCCCGTTCATCTTGCACTCGTAACTCCATCCCAAGCTCCAAAAGCAAAGTTATTGCTGAATTCCGAATTTCCAAATTTTTTCTGGTCTACGATTTTGAAAGTTTACTCTAAAATTAGGTTCACGAACAACACGATTCATTGACACTCATGTCGGTGCTCGCAATTCATTTTTTCTTGGTCAGTAATTTGTTCAAACGGTGCGCCTCAATGCGTATTGCGTGACTGAATTACTGTTTAACATAATCACACTTTTGTCTAATAAGTCACACCTGGAAACTGGTTAAAGGATACGAATTCGATGTGTGAATTCCCTGGCGGACGACCCCACCGAAGACTTACAAGCACGCATCATAGCCATTCATGCGTGAAATGAGACATTACATGAGTTCGTGAAAAAAATTGTGAGGACATACACGGTAATGCTATCCGTGGCTTAATAACGATCTCATTTTTTCGTATTTTGTCCCCTGAGTTACTGCACCCAGTGGTTTGGGTAGGTAGAATCGTATTTCTGTTGGACTTTATCCATTAAATCAAAATGGACTACTAGACAAAGTTCACAATCAATAGTTGTTTTGTGTGCAGAACACTGGTTTGTTAGATGAGAATGCGTGAAAATGACATCCCCGTTTTGTACCTATTTGTTTGATTTTCGGTTGTCATTGTTGATCACCTACTTGTTTGACGAATCACGTTCCCTATCGATCGGATTTGGTTTGGATAGTCCCGGGAAATAGCTGTCTAAGCAGATGACTGCAAAGAAGGAAATCTACAATCAGTTTGTTTTCGTTTTTATGGGCTTTCAGATTTGACACTTGAGCACAATTTGAGTAACAATTTGATCAGTTGACGGAATCTAATTTGTGCTTTTTTAAAGCAAACATATTACACTCAAGATTTTATGAACTATCGTGATCATTAGCTATTATTCATCTCAGTACTTAGAAATACACGTCTAGATGGGTATAACCGAGTAAATGAAAAAAATGTTTGTGGATAACTTGCCAACGCTGTCACACTTGTGTTTCTGTCAAACCCTATTCTGATTCTAGGTTTGTAATGTGGGAATAGACGAAAAAATCTGCTGAGTTTAGTTCCTTCAATGTTCGATTTTTTCTATCTCCCGTGACAACTGGTGGATCAAACTAACCCAAGCGAGAAACTCGCCGGGGTGAACAAACACAAGGATGGTTTATCAGTCAAAATCAAATCATGTATGTTGATCTTTCGTGTTCAGTACCCACTGGTCGAGTATGTTGTTGAATTATTTGGTCCACCGTTATTCACTGAATTTCTCATGCCGAGTTTGGGCTGAAGTTATCGATTGGTGTAATCGGTACGGTCTTGCTGAAGCTGTGTTGGTTTCTGACCGTGGGCCGTGGATTTGGCGAGTCAACATCACACAATCCCCATGATCCTCGTTGGGGTAAATAATATTGTAATTCAGTCATGTTTTGTTTACAAATTTTAAGAGCCAAATTTCTGCAGTTAAACCGTTTTGTTTTTCTTAAATAGAATATTCACAATTCTCGAGATCTATTGACACAAATGAGTTGACTAATCTCGTATGCATCTTGCATCTAAGAAGTGAAATGAGCAGGTAGGCAATGTATATATATATATACGTTTCAGAGGTCAAAAAGCTTATATATATAATATATATATATATATATATATCACTGCGCCCAAAGCAAACACAACGAAGAATCGGTTCGTAAAAATGTGACTTCCATAGTTCATGCACACAAATCAGTGTGTTTTGAAGCCTCTATGTCCTGCGACTCGCTACAAACATAAACAGATTCATTTCCTTCTAAATTGCTTAATTTTTTAGTTAGATCCAGGGTTTTCTACTGTCTTCAGCTACCAAGACCTGTATTGATCCAGGATCCCGGTACCCACCAACCCCAGATGTCTTTACTATCACCCGAATGATGATCCCCTGCGTCGGTATATCCTAATCCGCTGCATCCTTGATGATGGTAGCTTCGGTTGGCTCTGCGAATCCCAATGTCATCGCGTTCCACAGCAGTATGCAGTGTGTGTAAAGATATGCATTAATTTTTTTGTAAATTCTGCGAGGATTGTGACACGCGCAAACGTGATATTCCCAAGTGTTCTGAGATTCGCAAAAAGTTTAGATTGGGTCAAACCAACAGTAAATGCCAAATGTATTAGGATGATTATGGCAGATATACTTTGTTCTGCATTCTAGGCCGGCCGAAAACATCTTTTGGAAACAGCCATATATTAGACGATACTGTTGTTTACCCATGTGGTTAATTCGGGTTGGCTAAACATGAAATTAGTTCAGATTTTCGACGTCCATTGGCAGGCATCACATAGCATGACAGAGAGATGATCCAGGTCATTGTTAGGTGAGATGCATCAATCAAATTACCGATCGGTTGTCCGTACGCACCCTCAAGAATTCGGGGCAAGGAAAATCTAAAGATTTCCGACTCGAACAAGTGATCAGTTAGTTACACGAAGACGGGCTATTCGGTCGACTAAAAATGCCATTTGAGACCTTTAAAAATGTTTTATGCCGTTTTCGAGTGAATTCGGGCAAGCAAACTCCAAATACTCGGTGTTTTACGTCAGAATGCTTGATTTTATGCTTGCATGATAGACTTTTGCGGGCAAGCAGCCTATTTGTGCAGTTCCCACAATTACTTAGATGCAGTTTGGAAGACTACTATTGTTGGATTTAGGCTTGGCTGCACTTTTCACCCACGTTTCAAGAGTTCCGGTCAATCTCACACTCTGGAAGCAGGAGAGACTCAATGTTCGCTCTCAGTAGAGCACATCAATAGTGCATTTCATCGCCAAGGCAAGGGCCTGAATTCAGGCCTTCGAGCATCAAGGCAACTGTTGCAACTGTGCCACCGGTCCACGTCCAAGCTAACAAAAATGCCGCCTTGGGTTCTTTCCTGTACCCAGTAAGAAAGCCCGGATTGACGTCCTTGGTCCGTTGGTAGATATGTATCATCGATGAGCCCAGATGACAACAAAACTTGAGTCTGGTGTCGACCGAGTGCAAGCTTGCGCGAATGATCTGAGTCCCGAACGGATGAAAGTTCTGATTCGAAGGGTAGTCAGTCAAACATAGAAACACGTTTAGATTCCAGAAGTGGATAAACTAATCATGGCAGGATAAAATAGGCGCTTAAGAATTGTGAGGATGATGAGGAGTAGTAGTGAACGAACTTCGTAGTTAAGAAAGTCTTCCCGTCCTCACCCTGTCCTTCGTGATAGGCACCGTCAACAGATCAGTGCAAGGAGAGACTTGTAGACATGATCAAGAAGAAATACGCCGAAGTTTAGTTATGATGGATCCGTGGACGATAAATGCCTTTTAAAAAATAAACATTGACGAATCATTGTGTGTAGGATCGGGTTATGTTCTGTGCTGTTTTTTAGGATGTAGATAGTTAAGATCTACTGCGGTGACCAATTTGCCCATTCATAGAGGAAAAAATACTAGACAGTTACCGAGCTGCAACAGTAATTTGAACTATGTACCAGATAACCAGGAGAAGTCAAGAATAACCATTAGAATGGGACCAGAAAATGCACGAAGAGGCAATTTGTTCGAATTTGGCTATAATCCCGTGGTTAGGTGGAAAAACCAAAGAATGTGGGGTATACATTTTGGTCAGCCAGGTGGGCTATTCCCCAATTAATTGGCAAAACTTACCTTTGAATGTGACTTGAAATTCCACTTGATAGGTAAAATAAGATATGAGTAGCCGAAAAAGGAAAACAAATGAGGAGAAATTCTCAATGAATTCTGAAAAATTGATTTTCAGATTGAGCGGGACGAGAAATATCCTATTTGGTAAAGGATTTCGCCTAATTGCCAGAAATCTGACCAATTAGTCGCAGACTGATAAACAACGACATCATTAGTGCAGTTGAAAAAAATCGCGGAAAAATAATCGAAATATCACTGATGTAGATTGGAAATAGAAAAAAAGAAACACCTGAGCTTCATAAAGCATAATCGAGCTAGTTCCGGATAAGAAACTGTTTCTGGCTTCAGCAAAGCGGTGATTAGCGGGTGAATACGCAAATGCAACAAACAGGCAGAAACTCAATTGGCACGTGACCAACCGTCCAACTGAGCTGCTCACGAATGACAGCTGACTTAAATCCAATCCAGCACTGCTTTTAGGTTCTCGGGCTCAGCAAACACGCTGCTAGCCTGAACATGGAGTAACCCAGAATTGACAGCAAGCGGTATAGAAAGCTGACAATATCCTTAATGAGAGACAAATTGGGAAAATAGTTTGAATGCCGGAAATAATGTGCATGGGACAATGGAAAAATCAATTTCCGAAAGAGAACACAATTTTGAGTCTCTTCCACCCCTTAGTAATGTAAAACTAATTGACAGCAATCTCAGGGAGGAGGTCATAGTCACCTGAGGGCCGCAATAGGAGAAAGCTGAGCGGAGGCAAGAGGTTTAGAACCTGTGAGCTTCAGGTCGAGGCACTATAATGATGGAGAATAATGGGTAATGCACAGCAGATATATGTATACGTCTATTCTCTAGTTTGTCATTGACCGAATTGACGCATCTGTGGAATCCACGTGATACCCTAGGATCGATCAAATGTCGAATATATGCATTAGAAGTGAGGTCAGTTCCACAAGTTCGTTTAGAAACAATGCTAATGGGGTTTGAACATTATTCCTTTCCAGCTTTGACAGAATGCCATGAGTGGATTTTCTCAGCAACTCAAAGATTAGGTGTATTGCACTGTCCTAGGGTTTACTTTTTCAAAAATCTCCGAATGTGGCCGAAAATGCGTTACGAACGTTTACGTAACAGTTGTCCCGCTGTGTAGCATTGCCCGAGGCAGGTAGGTTTTGATGAGTCGAGATGATCAGCTGATGACAAGGCAAACGGTAGGAAAACCAAAATCAGTGAAGTGGCTTGTGTATATTCAGTCGTCCTATCGAAACTGGGCCCACGAGATCTTTCGAGGCAAAGGCTGGTGACAATAAGTAGTATAATTCAACGATGCAGTCAGAGATAACCTTACATTCAAAATCTTTCCCTTCTATAAGGCTTATTGTTTTGCAGTTCATCTTTCATGTTTCTTTCAAAAGGGTGGTGTCGTGACAAGTAAATCAAATCCAGAACACACAAATACACGACAGATGTTCGTGAAAATGGAACTGGACTCATGATATGCAGTTCACTTAAAAAGATATTTCGACAACTCTCAAACGAATACCAGACTTAACATTTTCACATGAAGAGAACTAACGTGGACGATAGCCGACAAGGCAACCGTCACTAATGCTGCCCGACTAGTTGAGTTTGAAGGAAGTGGAGCCATATATATTCCTCAAAATGTGGAAATTTCGCACTTGACTGAGTTCATTTGATTAAAACAATGAATGGAAATCCGGGAGCTTATTCATGTGGACCTAGGGTTGCCAAAATACGGAACAAATGACTCTCGTCTTTTTTTTGAAATGTCTCATACATGTGTTTTTTCCAGGACAAGTGAACTGTTATCGAGCCGCACTCATAGATGACCCATTTACTGGAGTCACATTTTCCCGTTATTTGTCAAACGCTTTTGCCAGTTACTTTAGTGAAATCTACACTGAATCCTGTAGGTAACATGCCTAAAACGCTCCGAGTTATCCAGGCCAGACAAAATCGCACCAGCACAAAACATGAAAAACTTTCAACCTTCTGTAATGCTTGAATGAAGCACTACAATAAAAAATGACTACATTATATAAGGATGAAGTCTGAATCAACTGTACGGAGTCTAACGCAACCCAGAACGTTTTGGCTGACACTAAATGTTTTGCGTGGGTCCTTCGACAAAACCAAAATCCTTGAGTCAACACTTGAGTACGCATGACGGTGAAGCATCTTGGATCGTCATCATGAGTAGACTTTGAGTCGGTTGTTCTTTTCTCCCGAAATTTTCGGGCGATGTGGAAAGCTGATCCCTTCGTTGGTTGGAAAATTTGGTTAGTGGAGTGTACCAAGATTCAACTAAATTGCAATTTTTCTCAAAATTGGCGGACGTCTTCTTGCCAGCGATCAATCGCCACTTTTAAAAATACGCCATGTTAGATACCAGCGGAATAGTTTTCGCCGTGCTTGGCAAAGCTTTGTATGACATTGCGTGGTTGGGACTGTCCTCAAGAGACCGGCAGATGCGTGGTCTAGTTGAATGTGCAAATATCATCTGGTGAAAAACACCCATTTACTTGCGCTTCATCTCTGACTGGGAAGTTCCAAAATGAATAAAGAGAAACAATGCTTTTTCGTCTGCACTTTTGATTTCACTTCTTGATGATTGTTTAATTCAAAAAGACATGTATGCCCAGTGGATCCTGGTCACTTCTCACCAGATGGACAATATTTTATGCAGCTTTGGTCTAGAATAGACTGCACATGTCATTTAAGGCCACTTGGCGTTAGCGTTATCGGTTTGAGTCACGGGACTAGTCAGCAATCTGGGGAGTCACATCACTGACCGTGTTCAATACAAAAAGATGTATATACTCTATCCAAGGCGGTCCATCAATAAACTAGGGAATACGGTTACTAAGCGATCCATCTGGATTAATTAATGACAGAAAATGTGTCGCAAACTGTCCGAATAGCCCATCCGGAATACTTGGGGCATCGAACAACTGAATGGACAATTTCGCACTCGGTCAAACTATTGCAACAAGTTTTGTATGGTGGACATGAAAACAGGTGGATGACGTTTGGCGGTTGATTAGTGACCTGCCACCGTCCAAACTGCATTTTGTCCGACAAACATGGATCGTAGGTTAGCGTTTTTTTCAACTATTATGGAGGTACAAAATGTAGGAGTACATGAGGCTGGAACGTAATGGTTAGAAAGGTATCGCATACGTAATATCTATCCACATATATGTATATGTATATATATAACCATCTGGAAAAATGGTCAGACCAATCAAAACCCAAATCTTTGATTACCAGTTCTGGAATACGTCACGTGGACTGGGGGATTAAGATACATTCACCGTAGAAAGAACTTTCTAGTCTCTTAATTATCATTTACTTGCGTACTCACACATTTGGTTAGATACGGCCCTGGTCATCGTCAAACGTATCACCGTCCGCAACATGATCAACATCCCTATCACCACCATCATTTTCATAGTCGTCATTTTGATCACCGCAATTATCATCATGACCATCAAATTAGTAAAGATCCTCATCATTGTTATCGACGTCATCAAATTTGTCATCTTCATCATAGTCATCACTATCATCATCAACATCGTCCTCATTATCATCAACATCATCATTCGCGCCATCAGTAACTTCGTCGTCATCTTCGTCATCATCATCAACATCATCATCATCACCATCATCATCATCATCATCATCAACATCATCATCATCATCACCACCATCATCATCATCATCGTCATCATCATCATCAACATCATCACCATCATCATCATCATCATCATCATCAACATCATCACCATCATCATCATCATCGTCATCATCATCATCATCCGGATCATCTTCATCATCGACATCATCATTCGCGTCATCAATAACTTCGTCGTCATCTTCGTCATCATCACCATCATCATCATCACCATCATCGTCATCATCATTACCATCGTCTCGCTGAGTAGTGATGGTCAGCTATTGTATGAAGTACACGAAATCCAAAAAAACCTTTCGCGATTTCCCCTTCGGTTCGCCTTTCTTCAGTATTTTTGCTGATTATAATTTTGGGCTGAAGTGTTTTGAGTTTAACAAATTTTTTCGTTTATTTAATTCCATGCGGCTCGATTGCTCTAAATGTTCTTATTATTTCTCCGTCGGCATTTTTTCTTCACCGGTCACAAATGTCCAAAAACTTAACAGCAAGTGAAAATGTTCTGTTCCTTGAACCAGGATGTCCGTGCTTGGACAAACTGTGACGTGAAATTCAAGTGCCAGAGAATAAATCAACAATCGGCTAGTCTCCGGTTTGTGTGATGCTGAACGTTACTGACCGTATTCGATACGGCATTTGTCAGCCGAACGTTCTGTATTCGCGTTTCTTTTTCGTCGCACATTCATGCAGAATTACGAAAGCCATAGATATGATCAAGACTGACCTCATGGTTTAGGAAAAATATTTTTTTCAACCTGACGCATACGGTAGATCCTGTGCAAACGATCAGTCTGACATCCCCGTGAAGTCTGCTGATATGATTTCGATAGACCTTAGGATTCAGATAATTTTTCTGTATGTAGTCATCTTTGTCTTGTTCGAATTTTAATGTTTTAATCTTGTTAGTAGTTTTAGAAATAATCAACTGTTGTTTTTCACTTGTATGTAATTTCAATTGTCTATTCACTTGTGTTAATTCTGCTGATGACATACTCACGGTTGGGTTGCAAAAATGACTGGTTTTTGTTTCGTTTCCCTAAACTACGACAGATATTGCCTGAGATGCGCGTTCATTTGGTCTTCCTTGATCAATAGGAACATTCGTTTGTTTTTTGAAGCAAGCATTATTCCGTCGTCTATTGTTTTTGGAACAAACCTAACTCGAATAGTCGCTGTAATAAAAACTATTTCATCAATAATAGACGGATGAATTTAACGAAAACATGTGTGTTCCGACTGGGTAGGAAAATTCCCGTAGTTAGAAAATGATTGTCTAAATTTTGTTAGTACATAATGGTGCTAATGAACCAATCAGCAAGGTGATGTTTCTATCTGGAGCTTGTCGATTTGAATTCCCTGCTTCGTCAAAGTGACTTGGATTGTCACTCCACAATCAGGGGTAGAAAGGAACACGACAGAAGATGGAAGAAAAAACCGAAAGCATTTACATTTGCTTTCTTCTAATCCGACAAGACGTTTGCAATTCCGACAAAAGCAGCTTTTTCTCCCTCCAAAAACATCACTCCGAGGCGGTCGATTGCATCGTTTTTCTATGCGCTCGATTTATGAATAGGAATTATCATTGTTGTTGTCAGTTTGACATGGTCGACAGATACGTGAGTTTATGTTTGCACATTTGTTCTACCTGGGCCATACAATTCCCACGGTTAACTGATCGTATTGTTGTCTGAATTGACCGACCGCTAGGCAAGATAGTCGACTGAAAACAGACGGGGCGATTAAAAAAATAAAGATAGTTCATTTATTGAACCGAAAGAACGATAAAGATGAGACTACCTGTCAAATCGGCTTTCGCTTCTCCGTCGATCTGGTGAACTTGACACGTATTTTTACCATGAGGTTCGATACAGTGTTCACTAGGGTTTATGCTATGATCAAAACATTAGCCCACAAATCACACGATTGTGAAATCAAGCTGGTCAACGGCAAAACAGTAGAACGTGTTAACGTTGGACTGAAAAAAAAACAAATTATTAGACATGGATGTCTACGATTTAGTCTTGCAATCCTTTGTGCACTGAACAATTTCTATTTTAAACTACCTTTTTTCCAGGTTTGTCTTTGAAATTCGATTCGGTATGAATATCGACAGAATTTTAAATTAAGAAAAATTAAAGAAATTTAGCCCGTTTTCAAAATCATGCAAAATGGAACCCAGATAGGATAACAGGATAGACTTCAACGAGACAGTTGCACAAGGACTCAGGATTGAATGTGCATGCATACGGAAGTATAATTCTTGTTATATATGCACCAAAAAGATAATCCATTCCTTTCGATCTCGCTGAGTAGATTTGATTCGGGTTTTTCTCATGTCTCATTGACGCCGCATGAATCAATTGATTGCCCGATTGAAAATGCCGTTTAATTTCGAGCTCTCAAATTTCGCGAAAATTGTCATTTTTTTGATCTGTTTTTTTCTCGGATGCGAACGAACTTGCGTAAAATTTATGCCAGACCTCGATGACCGAATTAAGCGCTGTCAACAGTGCCGATGAAACCAATCGGGGTTAATTAAGTGAGTAAAATGCCAAGTTACCAATTTGGGATTTGGGTTAGTGTGTGACACTGATATATTCTAACATGGATGAATGATGACCATTGGAGTTTTGTAAATTCTGTTGACTAATTGAGTTTGATGCAACTGTCGAATACCTTCACTAATAAACCGGACGGCCTGCTAACGGCGGCAAGCTCTGTTGTGCCCACGAGTTGTGTTTCATTGTCACTAAGTATAGTAAAATCTCTTTTTGCCAGTATTACCTTCAGCATCCGGTTCAGACTATCAAAGAGGACCGTGTTGTCTCTGTTGGCTTGCCAAATTTACAACAACTACACTGACAAACGGTACAGTTAGGGCCCCTGCACTTTTCAAACACATGCACAAAATAAGAGAAAAAACATCTAGTTATGAAAATCTGCTATTTCACAACCCACCAAACATTCCCTATCGGGGTTGGTAGCTGATGATGGGGGACGAAAAGTTAGTATGTGCACCTCGGTGTAGCAGTCGGTGGTAGGTTCAGAGCACAGCCCGCTAAGTCAGTGTAATCAATAATCGAGCCTAAATAACAACTAAACTCGTGAGTGATATCTGATTTTTTTGTTGAAAATTGCTTTCTAATGATTTTGCCAATAGGTGAGAAGAAAAAACAGCAGTTCAAAGCAAACGATTCACAAATTGCTTAGCGTTAAGATTAGTTTCAAATTATATTCTAAATCTGATATTTCTATTCAGCTGCCTTTGCTCGAAGCAGAGTTCCATAAGTTCAGCTACCTAAGGATTGAATCTAAAAACTGACTATACATTCTTTTCGGTAAGATTTGATAACACGTCTATAAGCTGATTCATAATCAATGAGTCCGTTTTGTTTCTAAACGGGTCATTGTTGCATCACGGAAATCACCAAGATCGGGTTACTAGGAGCTAATCGCACTTTCGGGGAAATGTTTCCATCCATTCATATGTGAAACGTACTACTGAGAAGCAAAACGTCCAGAGGTTCATTCAAGACGATCACTATCATCTCTATCGTTGAAGGGGTTCAAAAAAAATGTTGGTAGTGCCGTCTACGGTGAAACCAAAACTTCGAAGTGTTTATGCCCTCAAAATTAACGAGCAGCTTTTGCAGATGAACTCTACAATCTCATTGATTTTGAAATTAACCTTGGTAGTTTTTTAGTCCCCTAGATCGCCTGGATCAATAGTTTAAAAAAAAATCTGTGTTGTTCATAGTTCAGGTTGTTAGTTTTCGTGAAGTTCTGACAGTTGAACTTGACGTTCAGCGGCTCTTGTGAATCTTACAAGCGCGTAATTTGAGAAAATGTTACTGTCGCTTCTAATTACACATACAATTTATCCAGACTTTCTCCCTTTTTACGCAGGTCATTGCTATATATTCTTGCTCTGTTCTAGAAAATTCTATGGAAGGCAAATTTTGGTTTTAATATCTCACTTGTTTTTTCAAATTGTTAACTATCTTTTTGTTAGTTATTGGTAAAATCACATGGTGTTAATTGCGTATGGTGAAATTCTTTGCCATTTGGATTTCTAGACTACCTGCAAGCTAATCAAGGACATTTACCTAGGTGCACATTTGGGTGTACAACGGATCACGTGACTGATTATTTTCAATGCTCCTCTTATTCCACCAGATAGTTAAACAATCCGGGTTTACATTCTTCTCGACGGATAAACACGTTTCGCAGTTTGGGCGCAGGTGTTTCCGTGCGCAGCTGGATTAAGTTATCAAGTGATTTTTCTTCTTAAATAAAATACTGCACCAGTGTGTTTGGTTTAATTAGATTGGCAAGGTCGTTTCGTGACAAGGTCGGTTACGAAGTCTATTTGCGTTTCGTGAATAAATGCTTGATTTTGCAGATGACCACTTGTGAGTACAGACGATGAAAATGAATTGTACAGTTTTTGGAAGCAGGATTCCGATTCTTGGATATCTGAATAAAATTCCAACGCTTTTAACGTACTATTTTGTGAAACATGATTGAAGCTATTTCGTCTAATTTTGCCAGATTGACTGCCCTTCGGACTCCAATTCCAACTGATGAAAAAAGGACCGAACAAGATTAATCAATGGTAAAACAATAATCAAATTAAATGATATCACTCATTATTATAAGGTCATAGCTTACCATACCATCACGGATTTTTCTAAGTTCACTTTAATTCCTTTAATTGGCATAATGACAATAAGTTTTCCTAGCGTAGAAGTGAGTTGATTAGTTTTTAATTTTGTCTTGCCCTCAGAAAATTATATTTGAAATACTGATTGGGAGATATAATGGTACTGAACAGAGCCTTTAACCCCGTGTAACCATAGAATGTCAAAGATATCCGATTGCTTAATTCGCGGCCGACGGCAACTTTGAATTCTCGAAAGTATTTATCAAGATACCCATTCTTCCTTGGATTTATGGCATCGCATCACTTGAAAGTTGTCAGATGACTCAGTTTTTAAGTCTCTCAGAAGGCATACATTCGTCAAACGAGGCGTAGATACACAAAGCAAGCCGGGTAGAAAGGGGTAGAATGAAAGGCGGATGGAGAGATAAATGGATAAATGGATAAACAGAAAACAGATCGATGGACAGATTAATGGATGGATAGATGAGGAGAGAGAAAGAGAGGCAGATAGATAGATAGATAGATAGATAGATAGATAGATAGATAGATAGATAGATAGATGGATAGATAGATAAGGAGACATGGATTTATAGATCAATAGAAAACATTTGATGGATAAACAGATAGACAGAAAAATAATGGTGCACAGTATTTATAGGTTTCAAAAGTACGCTTGTGTATGAGTTTGTGGATAATGTTTTAATGCAAAATCCAAATGAATGAATTTCTAAACACACTGAATAAACTTTTGGCCTCTTGTGACACGAGAGTTTATTCTTTGTCACTCCTTCAATTTGCATCCCAGCAATTATTGGTTTACTTGATTACAACGAAAAAATATCGGAATTACGACATTGTGTAGTACAGCCTAGCTTGCTATCAAAGCAAAAAACAATTGCCATACGTTTGGAACAACCGCTCGATGGTTTGACAGTTCAAATCCAAAGTAACACGGAATTTGTAAATGACAGAGAAAATCACTTGCTGTTCGTTTTGTCACTCACCCTTTCCCCGGGGAATTTTTTCTGTCCACCACCACTCCATATTATTGTCTGGCAAAAGTAAAAGCGACCATCAACGAGGCAATTTGTTTACAAACCTATGCGATTGAGTTGAGCTAAACTGTTTCTACTGTGCTACTAACAAAAACAAAGTATTGCTATGATACATGCACCCAAACTTAGAACTTATCTCATGGTCTTAAAACCATAGACTTTGGACACATCTACATCATTTGGCTATCAAAGCTCGGAATAGTAAAGCGGAACTTGTCACGTGTTGGGGCCGATTAGAAAACCGCGGGAAGAAGCCATTTCCTCCAGGCATGTTTCCACTGCAAAGAGTACGATCGATAGGCGACGAGCTGAGGCTCAAAAATGTGTAATCTAACAGAAGCCGGGAAAGTCGGTGTAAATAAATATCAGTTATTTCTGATCGATGTTCAAAAGTTTCAGCAGTCCCTGCTTGGTTTCCTTGTTTGCGATTGGCTCTGAATGTTCGATGAATTGAGGTCAGTTTGGTAAGAAATAGAGAAAACATTTTGCTGACGAGTGTAAGAGATGCTTTTTGACACCGTTTTTATTTTGTGCAAATCGGTAGTACCGAATAGCACGGTCTGTCACGCTCGCAATTCTAGCTTCCGGATGAATTGTGATCGCCATTTTTCCTTTTAGATTTACTCAGTCAACTGGGAGAAACTGTCAGGAACAATTAAGAAATCATATCTACCAAATTTGATGCCAGCCTACAGCTTTTTTTTACCCAACTGGATTTGACATGTCCTAGCGCAAAATAAGGACGAATTTGGCAAGGTGCTAACTATTCGACTGGCCAGTTCTCATCACCCGTGTAAAACAGACTGGCATTTTTAATTGTCCGATTTGTGGCTATGATAAACGAACTTTCGACAACACGATGGGCACAATTTGCTGAGCTAAACTTAGATCGAAGTTAACTGAGTCGTTTGGAGTAGCCATTTCCCGAGGGCATCAAATCGGTTCTATCGATTGTAGGTAACAGTTTTCCAGGCTCGTAATTTTGGTAAACTCATGTTGAATTTAAATGATTTTTTTAATCAAGCTTATCTTAAACCGAAAATAGACAAATGGTAAATCAAGCCCCAGTAGAACAGGGGAAACAAACTGAAATCGATTCACTGGATGAAGTGTGTTGTCACCTCATTTGGGGACTATTGAAAATTGCTTTGTGATTTAAGCGTTTTGGTTGGACTTGAGATCGGTTCGACCAGCCCATTTTCACCTTGACATCATTGATCTCTGTGGTGGTTGCGAGATTCGCAATTTACAAATGATTTTGCCAAACTCTGTCACATCAGGCTATTGTAGGTCAGCAAATATGGGTGATAACTTGATATTTTCCATTTCCACACCAAATATCCCATGTTGTCCACTGTGATACTAAACGAGGAATTCCATTGCAATTTGAAATGGGTATAATTGTGAATGATATAATGTGAATAGCACAGCGTTATTCATTGTAAAACTTACCGTGAGAAAGACTACCCACGGTAGTCGAAAGTTGGCGAATTACATCTAGCAAGAACGCTGTTGCTTATTATATTATTCACAATTAAAACCAACACATGGCTCATTGATTATTCGATACACTCCTTTCGTCATTTGGTCCTGATATTGAAAGTGATATCTTCAAAATGTCATTCTGCTACCAGGAATCACACGTGACAAACATTCCATTATAATGACAATGTTTCGTCCTATCAAGACGAAAAATGAACGGTGAGAAACAAGGATCTATACAGCGGAATTTTGGGAAGGGAAAGAGCATTTTGATCAGTTTTGTATGGTTTATTTAATTATCAGTTTTGGCCAAGCTGATGCTATGGTCTAGTGAGTTTTCGATTAGAAATTACAGATTGACTTCCTGGTTTGGTTATTTATTTTCCCACCAGATATTGCTTCACGAATAGAAGATTGGGGGTCGTTATTTCCTGCCGGATAGTATTTATGACTTCCGTTAGTCGGCCAGAGATATCGTAAAACTGGAACTATTTTATGGGTATATTTTGTTTATTCGATTAGGCTGGGAAAAGACTGCGAATCGACAAGGGATACTGTCACACATACTGGACGCTTTTATGTCAAATACATTGTTCGTTTTTTGAGTGTTCGCTTACTCGGGATTCGCTTTGTCCCGCGCAAATACCACGTGTTACAAATAATAGGAAAGCCTGTTCATATTGCCTTTCTAATCATATGCTTGGTGTCTCGCCGTCCAATGGTCAAATTTTACTAACAGTGAACAGCAGTACATCTCACTTTTTAAGTTAGCCTATTGGAATTCATGTACAAGTCACGTGGAACAAGATGGTCGAACAATTATTTAACTTTTCTAACTATATATCCCCGATAAATCGATGATGTTTCATTCAGCAAATTTTTTTAGTTTGAAATTATGTTGTAGAAGAATGAAGAACAAGAAAGCATTTAAAGAGGGTTATGAAGCAGTCGCATAGCCGACTCAAGAACCGTAAAACATTTGGTGTCTGAATGAGTATGAAAATTTGTTTCAATCGGATACAACACATTCATGTTGATCGCACGGATCCACCTGTGATGAATAGAAATCAGTCGAGATTTTGGAATTTCATCCCGATCTCGCCGCGAGCTTCATCTCTGAAATCACTATCGGAAAATGGTCTGTCTGCCATGTCGCCTTATCACTGTAGAATATTTCAACTGTCATAGCAACTAGCGTTGGTGATGAAGACACCGATACACGTTTCAACTGTCGAAATCCAAGCAAATCACGTGTAGTTTTCACGTACGAGTCGGAATAAAATAACAGTCGACAACGTCAAATTTAGTGTCACCGGGAAATCTGTTGCGAGTTGCAATGTGATTATCGGATTTCGGAAATTGAGGAAAGTCCCGAGGAGCTGTGCTCGAGTGAGCAGCGATTGTTGCCCATCAAGTGGGATGTAACGGAAAGTTTTCGTCTAACAAAGATTCTGCTCGACAATTGTGACTGAATCAGTTTACTTGGTAAAATATTCACACACGGTTTAATCGATGGAGCAAATCGGTATTTATAAATGCGAAGCAGTTCAGCTCCATCGGTGCTTGCAACCGTTTTCGCTACCACACAGATTTACAAAAAGAACGTTGACACACAGATTCCAGGTATACCCGTACCAGGGTGATTCTAAGCTAGTTGTCATGGATGGCGAGCAAATACTTGCTTGGTTCCTAAACAGTCTCAAATATTCCTAGTGGTTACCTTTGTACGGAAGCGCGCTCACGCAAAAGGGGCAACAGGAACAGGAGAGTCAAAAACCAATATACTTGCTTGGACAGATAATGGACTGTTTTTATGCTGAAACAATTTTTTACTGTATATTTCTTTTGGAGGAAATACTTGGACGAATGTCTGTTTGTCACACAATCAGGCTGTAAACCAATTGCTGGATAATGATAATTGGGCCAGGGAAGTTTGAGAGTCTGAAGAAATTGTTTCTGAGCAGACAGAGAGGATTACACAAAAGGATAGGTACGGCATTGGCAATACTTGACAATTCTTGATTGTCTGCTACTAGCTTTGTGGATGGTGGGAAAAGCATTTGTCAGTTTCATTGAGCAATTTGACTCGACTCGGCACGAACACATCATTTCGCCTGTTTGCAGCCTTGTGAGTTGAAGAAGGATTCTTATTACAAGTTTGCAGTATTACAAAGGAATATTTACGTGTTTTCACAATGGACACCTAATAACGACCGAGCATCCGTACGCCTACTGCTGTTACGTACTTGTCCACAAATAACGAAACGTTCCTCTAGCTTACCATCTTACGCTTAAGTTTATGAAACTGATCACATTAGCACTTTCAGGAAGACTCTGCTAAACATCTATTTCAGTGGTTTAAAAACTAAAGCACATCCTTTATCGATGCGCCGAAGTTTGTCTAATGCACTGGATTCAGAATGTAGCAGTTTGCGCACTGTTCCCAAAATTTTCGAAATCAGGCATCGAGGACTAATTTCTCGCAGTTTCTACCTTTAAACGTTACCGTTGTCTCCATGTTTCCGTTTCGCCTCTAACCAGTCGCATGGAAGGGTATTCTTAAGAGGTAACATCTGATTGGTTGCATGTTCTAACGTCTGATTGGTCAAAACGTGCCACCTGTCGGTGACCAATGACGTCTTCCGATGGCTGCTTTTCGAGCCTGTGAGGGGTTGTTGAGGTCGCATTGAGAGGTACGCAAGTATTTGGAATTCTAACTCATAAAAATGAAATAATCGATTAGAAAGATGCTAACTGTATAGAAAACAACACAGATCTCCTCAGAAAAACACTTAGGTTTTTCGACAAAACCATACGTTATTTAGTTCATAACTTGACATTTCCGCAACATCATCATGCCTGCATCAATACACAAAGATTACTTTGGAAAGTGGAGTATTGATGCAAAAAAATTGAATATAACACTCTTTTTTTATGGTTATTTCAGATTCACGAATGGCGCCGTAAGATTCCCCCCAACAATGAGATACCGTGTTCAATACGGATGCTATGAAGTTTGCGGTCAGTTTAGATTTCCCATCTTTCGAACTGCACCCATTTGCCTGACGGCAAACTGCCCAGCGAAATCATGCAAATTGTGCTAACGTTCAACCTGTGCATTTCCATCAGTTATCACATTCGTGGCAAGCAAAGAACGGTACACAGTGTCCAAAGTGTTATCTTTTTAGTAATAAGCAGTTCAACATGATTTCAACGCTGATTGGACAGCGTTTTATTGTTTTTCGTGGCCCGATTGAACAGTAGATAGATTTCTACTTAAATAGTTGGGCGAACTTTGCGAAATGGCCGCTATGTCATATTTTGTTGCCCTTACTTTGTTTTGGAGCCAAACCAGTTGTCCTCGGGACGTGTGCTAACCCCTGACTTTTCCACGGCGATTCCGATAAGCGGTGCTTGCTGAAAAAAAACCAGTACAGTTGTCGAAAATATGGATGATTTATTCATTGTGGTATGATGAGCTGGGGGATTCACGTTGCCGAATATCTCAACAGAAACGCACATTCCACCTAATCGTGAACAAGGCAACCTCTAGGTGAAGGTATGCTTCGTTATCTAACTGGGCATATATTTTTTCTTCTCCGAATTCTATCAGTAATCCAGCCTACAGATCAGGTATGACTCCATTCCGTTAAATGTATTTTCAAAGAACCTCACGTGCTTACACGTTGATTAGTATTGATAGTGAATTACAGAGAATCCTATAGAATATTTTGCCATTTCGAGGGAAACGCCCCACTGGGTGCATGTGGTCATACCTCCACCCTAACACTATCATGAATACGTTTGTACAGCACGGATAAAGGCAGCGGACGCTAAAAGTGCTCCACAAATTTTACTTGGCTTAGTAAATATCAAGCACCATTAGGGGTTTGGTTAGTGGTTTACTGTGTTATATAAGATTCGACCAGTTGATTTGGATACCGATGAGGAAACTGCGGAAGTGTTAAATCCATTATGTTATCTCGCCTGCCTTCAGGAACAGTCAGCGTTGAGTCATACGAAATAAAGAATGAACACTGCAAAGAGTGATTCCAACAGAGAAGAGTTGACTGTGGCCAAGCTGGTACCTCTCAACTTGGACGCGGCGCCAACATATTTTCAAGCGGCCAAGCTTCGTGCAATGAAACAGCAACTTTCATTCAGTAAAACAACAAGATAAGTAACAGAATTTAGCATGCTTTTTATCTAGAAAAGAAATTTGAACAAAATACAAATTGTAATTTAGTTCCTATTAAAACGCAACTGATTGGGTTAGGAGGGATAGAAGACAAAATTTTGAGGTATAAACATTTTAATCACACAAGTGAAACGTGCCAATTCACTTTGGAATGGGACGAGGAGCAACACAATGAAACCTAATAAGCGTCGACGAACTCAAAAAAAACGCATGATGAAAGCCGATTGATTAATGCTAAAGCAGCCACACTTTCCGGGTCAACAGTTTCCACGCCCATATTGGTAGCTTCAGTCTGCTGACTGATAAAGCCCCACAAATGATCAACAGTCTCGGATTACAGTTATGCAGAATCACTTGGAATGCTCGGTCAATTTGAAGACCTAAAGACAATAGATGATTCACGATTGACGTGGCCGGATTCCTTGTGCTCGCTTTCTGTTCGAGCAAAGCTTGAGTCTTGTGTTTTGCTGTCCACCTAGACAGTGTATTTTATTTCATTTTATTGTATTGTACTGTATTGTATGGTATGGTTTTGTATACATATTTCCGTACAAAAAACAATGTCACATTTCAGTCAAAAGACGTTAGGGTAAAAACTAAGAGCAAAAATAAATTACACTCATCACCTTATAAAAATGTGAAAAACAAAACTCATCGATGAATAATCAGAATACATTATGCTAGGCTGCTCAGGACATTGGCTAAAACACCGTCACGGTTTGTCAAAACGTGTGTGCTAAATATGGGACAGTGAAGTTCCCATAGATATTGATTCTAGATGGTATGGAACAAAAATCAGACCGTGTCAAAATATGAGAGCGACGTTTTGAAAGATCGTTGTAAAGAGAATGCGTGGAATTGGAAAGAAATTTGTGAGCACATTTCACACATGCTGATAGCTATTGATCACACAGAATAAGGGACAATTCAGTTAGTGGTACGAAGGACACATGGCTAATAATTGATAGTTCCCGGCGAAGAATCTTAAAGTTGCATTTAAGTAAACCAGGAAAAATAACAAGAGAACAGTAAAGATGGATTGGAAAATCACATCGGCATACAAATCAAGCTTTCGTGATTTCAAAGGACAAATGTCGGAGATTGTTTACACAGGTGGAAATGTTAGACGTCCACTTTATGACTTTGTTAATTATAACTTCAAGATATTTCAAAGGATCAAATCTGATAAGGGTTTTTGAGTTGATGAAAGACGTTTCGGATGAGTTGGCTGACCAAGGGAGAGAGAACAGACATTTAGATGAGTTAAGATTTTGACCAGTTCGAGCAGAGAAATCGGAAACAGAATATAGATTGGCGAAAAAACTTTAAAAATCATCATTGCTCGAAACAGCTTGAAAGAAGACAACATCATCAGATCACCCAAATAGATAACAGGGAGAGCCAGTTGACAAGTCGCTGAAGTAAGCAGAAAATAGATATGGTGGAAGAACAGCATGCTGATGTGCTCCAGAGTTGTTAATCAAGGTTTTTGAAACTTCAGCGTCCATTCAAGCGAACTGGGTTCAGTTAATAAAGTGATTAGACAGCCATGCGAATATAGGCCCCGGATAACCGAGGCACCGATCAGCCCTGCCTATGCATATGTCACCTTAGTCGCAGTTGAACTGATAAATTATGTGAGCGACGTTTAGGTCGGACTCCCTTGCCTATTGTCTGGTGAGATTCCGTTCATTGGTAGTGTGCAGAATGTTCATCTCAGCACCTACAGTTTTGACTAATTCAGTTGAATTATTGATCATCCTGGAATTATAAGTTGATTGTCTCTCGTCCGGTCTGCACTAATTAACCTGGAGTTCATTTGGGTCGTTGTATTTCGTGAATTTCGATAAATTTATTGTGGTATTCATTGCCCTTGAGATTCACCGTCAGGAACTCCTCTTCTTTCGCACTTGAACTGCAATGCGGATATTTCGGGGTCTACAGAAACCTGAATGTACGAGACCCCGTTTTGGATCACGGGTGCAAATCTGAAGAACTGAATGTACTCCAAGTTGTACCGTTCTCTCCGGGTCTATAGTCAGTAAGACATCGAGGAAGTCCACACTGTTGTCACTTATTCGTGTTTTGCCCTGGAGGTTGTAGGTCTATTTTATTGAAGAGCATGGAGACATCTGTAAACAACTTGCTATCAAAAAAATTAAAATGACATCGATGTAACGATGTAACTGAAAAGGGTCAGCAAGGCTATACATAGAGGAACGCAGGCGTTTAAGTGTAGTGCGCTCCGTCATTTTAAGACCGGAAGATGTAAAGGCGATGAGGCGAAAACGATTTGTCAAAGCAGTATAACTGCTAGATTTTGGGATGGGAATAATAGTAACGAATCTCCAACAGTCCGGTATTATAGGGGAGAATAAGGACGGGTTAGTCAGAGAAGTAAATGCATCGATCAGAGCCACAGCATCATGACTTAAAAATACTGAGGTTAGTTTGTAGGGACCAACGAACGTGGGAATTTTAGTGGTGCGGAGAAGGTCGAGCATCTCCTCTAGAAAATCTCGTAGCTGTCTTATCATCTTCTTGTCGAAATATGACTGGGGTATAAGTGTAAGGATGGATGAGAGTACAATTGATGCTGTCGACATCCACAGGAGTTTTCGTATGCTTCTTCTACTTCTCACACAACAGTCGAATGCTTTGCCATACGAATCGGTTGTTGTTACCACTGAGGAGTTGGCTGGCGAATTCAGTGTCGATTCTTTGGATTTCAGCCTGTTTTAGGTTGAAAATATACCGCACGCTTGAGTTATTACGGGATTTGTAGAAGTGCTCCCTGCGTCTTCTTAGAGATTTCAGTTTCTGGGTGGGATGCAGCCATTCAAGACGAACCGTGTTTTTGAAGTGCAGCATATATCAAAAATTGCTTTGCACTTCTCTGTGAAAAACTGCACATCGTCGTTGAGCAGGGGTCCAAAAGAAAAACAAGTAGATTCGAGTGAAAGGAATTACTGAAGAAGAATAATGTTGTTGTGTGAAAAGTTACGGAGGCCAACTCGGATTTGATTTGTTAGGTTGAAGGAATGGATAGCTGACCTAGATTATATCTTGGGCCTTAGCAACAGCAGACAATGATCGTTAGTTGAAAATTAATCAGGTAGTTTCAGGGAATGAGATCCTTGATGTATGGGGCAAACATGGGAAAACTAAGGTCCACTTTAATAGTTGCGTTGCATAGATAGTCTCCTGTTACATGTAAAGGGACATCGCTGAAAAGTGAACTTAAATCAACGGAAATCATTTTCTGACTCTGGTACTTATTTTCAGCTTCCTGAATGGATTCGACTGGACACTGTTTGCCTGGCGCATCTTCCAATGTTTAGAGGAATGGTAATCAAAAACTTGAAACGGGATTTGGTCGATCTAATGTTTTGTAAAGCAAATTGAAATATTTGGAATATTGGCTCTAATGAACCGAACAAACGTAAGCTAGCCAAGATCTAACAATATACATGATGTATGGGATGAGTAAAACTAACGGAGATTGTAGGCAAATAAGTAACGATTTATAAATTGAAAGTCATTGGGTAAGAAACCCAAACCAGAGGATAGAGAGTTCGGGATCACGTGTTCCGTATGCACAATCGTAGTTCCGGTCGACAAGGAGTTTATGTTGGTTTCTGCAGTAAATTTGTTAGCTTAGAAAAATGTATTCAAAATCAACTCACTCGGTCCATGGGTATTGGGCCAGGAAAGATGACTTCGAAGACAAACCGAGACAAATGGAACAAAATTTAGTGTTTTCAGAAGACTTTACCATTAGGTATTTGGGTTCAACTGTTTCACCTCGACAAGGCTCCTTCAACTATGAACCACGTATTAATTAGTACTTATTGTCATTTAATGAGGAATGTATTGCAGATATTTGCTATCAAAGCCGGGAAACTGTCAAGGCTAGTAGAGAGGAAATAACGAAGTTCACTTTAAAAGTGACTTTCAAATGTTGATCAGCGCGGCTACTGTTTTTCTCCGCAGGCTACAACCAGTGGGACCAAAGCACGTGCGGTTAAATTCCATCGTTGCTATTTAAGACGTTTTTCAGTTGTGCTTTCGATTTCTCGCTTCTTTCAAGCTGCACTGCTTCAAGGAAATAATCTAAGCAACCTAGAAAATGAATGTGCAGCGATGAACATTGTCGTCTGTCTATTTATAAGTCTCCCGATGCAGTCTGGTACAGGTCCACTCTTGTCCGTGTAGACGAAAAAACCAATATGGATCGTGGAAGCATACGAGCGAGACGGTCAAAAAAACTCCAGGTACCAAAAAGCCTGCAAGTGTTCCACCAATCAGTAAACGCATCTACCAGATTTTCCTATTGTATTCATTTGGGTAACTCTATTCGGATCCATTCCAGTGCGTAGGGCCAGGCCATGTAAGTGCCCTAATGCTGTTGGTCGATTTCGGCATTGTCGTCTGAAGTACGAAAGTTGCGCACGTTAGTGGCCTTTTCAGTTTGACTTGTCATGTCTTCCGCGAAGGTTAGTTCTCGTATCGCATCAGCGGTAAAAATTACCGAAATCCAGCCGAGCAGTAATCGCGAACACGTACTACTTTTTCCTCGCTGCAGAGGCGGAACGTCCTAGAGGCTTAAGTTTAGTATTGCTCTGGTATTAATGAATCTTTGTATTGCAAGGCTATATTGATTAAGTGTGAACTTAGTGTTTCGAAAATAAAACGAAGTTGTTCTGTCAACTTTCTCCAGCTTCGACGACCCTCCTATCCGTATAAAAAATTCCATCAACCGTCGCTCGCAATCTAGCATTAGTCTTTAGCTATATCACACTTCAGCAAATCGGTTAATAGGACGAGCGAAAAGACAACAAATCACAAAATAACGTCGATTGATTTGACCATAACAAACTAGGACGAAATCAACATGTATTATTCGCGACAGCCATCGGCCACGTATGGTTCATCAACAACATGGTAACATGGACAACCCGCATTTTGTATGGTTATTGTTTTTCAAACCGTTAAGGACGTAATTCGACAATCGCATGTGGCCAGTCCGTTCGTACCACGCTCAATTCCAGGCTATTGGAAAGTGTGCAATATCAAAGCGGGAGAAATATCTCGAATTCGTTGAAATAGGACAACTCGCGGGTCGGGTTAGTTATGCGCACGGGCGAATGATACACGTGAGTGTCACCGGCAAAACTTGGTCCCGCAATGTCTCATGCGCGAACGCTCACGGAATTAATTACCATGTTCGAATAGCTTGCCGCTGGATTCGTGCCCATAGTCCGTAGTTCCGGTACGGTACCTCGAAACGTGTCATGAATATTGATCTTAATCAGGGAGTGACTGATTGATGGGAGTGCACCCCTTAAAAAGAGCGACGAAAATTATTTTTCTTTTATAGGATTTATAGAGCAGACACACTCGGATGACAATTGCACAATTATTCAATCACGGCGGTTATTGCATTTTTACATGCACTGTCATCAATGACGTTGGAAATAAATCGGAAATTACAGAGAATAAAGTTTCAGTACAGGAAGAAGCTTGTAAATCGAGCACTTAATATCTGAAAGATATAACAACTTTCAAACAAAGAAAACTAAACAGTTTACGGACTAAGCAAATTGACCAATAGTGGAAGAAGCTGCCCATTAAAGCAGTATCTCTGCAATCAAAGCCGGAACTGTCGGACTGAATTTCAATCTAAAATTGGATTGGACTAAGGGTTTCACACGATTTGATGCAACGTACTTTATTTTTACAGAAGCTGTGAAATTTCTGCCCTAATTATTACGGAAATGACTTAGAATATTAAAGCACAACAGTTGCGAGTTTCCATGACCCCTTGGGAAGCAAAGAATAACCGATAACATGCACAGATTGTTACGGGTACGCTTGACGTATACTCGCAAGCTAGAAGTCAGCGGTCTATGCAGACCGGTGTCGAACCATTGGCCAAGACATTTCCCCCAATTGGTTTGGCCCTACTTGAAAGGGAATGATCGAAATCAAACGTGATTCTTGTTCCAGAACAATGAATGCCTTATCTTGGGGCTTCTTTTTGACCAGTTGATAATTAGTTAAGATAAAAGTATGTTATGAAAAAGTATGATTTGACAGTTCGTTGTGAGTGATTGTAGTTGGAAGTTTCCCAACGCACATTGACGGTGATTTGGATGAAAAACACGAAGTAACATTGGTGAATCCGTTCGATGCAATTAATAGGGTGCGGATGGTTTCCAGGTTTGGATGATAGAGATCAAATCAAGCACCTGCCGAGCAAAAGCCAGTGAAGTTCGTTAATCGTTACCTGGATGATTGACATATTCAACGATACAATGAAGTAGAAAAAATGACAGTAATATATTGGCAACACCTCGTCACATGAGCGAACGCAATTTCAACAATGTGGAACTGGAATATACAGCGGGCGATGTGTCGAGTACACGGGAAACTTGATAAGGAGAAAAATATTCGTTCGTTTTGGATAACGCCCAGTTGTTTCCCATCTCTCATGTATCCATGTCAGTTTCACTTAGTGTCCAAATGAAGCAAACCACCGAGGGATAGATTGATGACAGATCCTCTGGTTGGAAAAATAACTCGACACATGAAAACAGCATTAAGAATGCGGTCCATTGTGAATAGGAACTAACGCATGAAATAGTCCATCAAAAATTATTTCCACCTTCCGCTGAGAAAAAGAACAAAATAAAAAAAACACCTAACTAATATGTGCTTTATTTTGAACAAATCACCCAAAACAGGTCATTCAACTGAACGTTGGAATTTGAAGTCTCATTCTACCCGTTCAGTCCGATGCAGGCGTGCGTGATTTCATGTCTGTCTTCCCCAAACAAGATTGTATCCCGATGAACATGTGTGGGATAGTGGATTTAATGCGCTTTGGTCTTTTTCGATAGAAATGTAATGAGTTAGTTTGATGGCCTGTTTGTTATTTTCAGCCAACATATTTCATTCACAATTCCATGAACTTTTTTGTTTTTCACGCGATGACGGGACGATAGGAGACAGTGTTATCAAACAACTCCACAAGAGGTTGAATTGTTCATGCTGCATTAGAATGTCACCTTGGTGAACACTCCGTCTAAACTACTCGTTTTGCAAACTGGACTTCGGCTTGTGATACTATGGCCTGTCTGTCACAGCATGCATTTGCTCAAATGTCAATAACACGTTTGTTTGCTGACCTCTGTGCAATTGCGCGCCCCAATTCACCAAATAGCGAATCGAATTTTCGATACACTTCGAATCTCGTTCGATTCGGATTTGTCTGTCATAGTGTTTGGATTTAACTAAACGGGGCAGCAGACAACTGGCTGAGAACATCAGATTCGCTTGAAGTCGGATGGAAATCAGTTCTAATCAGCCGAACTATTTTCCAAAATGGAATTGCATTAAAGAAGCGAAGAAGAAATGCGGAAATGGCCCAGCAAACAGATTTATTATCGAATTCATCCGGTGTGTGAAATCATCCAGAAATAGTAGTAGCATGTGCCGGGTTCTTCTAATTGCTCAACGGAAAGGTTGACTTCCGAATATCCGAAGACAGGCTGTCGGTTAGTTAGTGTTACGATTTATAAGCTCACACTTCATACACGCAAAGCATGATTGCAACCGTAAAATTGTAGCACTAAAGAGCTAGACCGCCCCTGGGCACAATTCTAAGGGTGGGTGGACCAGAGGGCCCCGGATGCCCAAACCTGATAAAAGACAATTAAAATGCCACTAAGGAAATTTTGTTTTTCAGAGACATGGATGGAGCATAACGTTTGTACATGATTTAGGTTCCAGAAGAGATATGGAGCCGAAATAGACTAACGTTGGAAAGCAAAAACATGAAAAAAAGACAGGTAGAAAGAACGAAAATTTTACACGTCATTTTGGCAGTTAACAGTTGATTAATCAAGCCATCTACCAGGCTGCGTGGCTCGCCAGGTTTTCCGGTTCGTATGCACTCGTACGTGGGCTGGCAAATTCAGAGATATTTTTGCTTGTGTTTTCGATAACAGACACGAAGAAACGTCATGTCGCTAAACGAATTGTAGAAATGAGAGCAAGGTATTCGACGTCATTTCGAGTGATTTTACACCGGGATTTATAAAGAGCAAAGTGGTCACCTAATTGTCTGAAATTGAGACTTTCTATTATAATTTAATGGTGAGGCCAATTTATTAGTTTCATTACCAAAGGATACATAGAACATGATTTGCGATTGATAGATGAAAGCAAAGACTAAGCAATTAACCTAAAAAAATATCATTAGTAGATGTGTATGATAGAGAACCTCAGGTATTCACTGTTTATCATGAGCGGTATTCGAAACAGTGAACCTTGGGTAAACTTTGTAATTGGCGCATAGGAGTTATCCTAATCTTCGTGATGAAATAAGATAATGAAATGCGAATACTGATCCGTTTGTTCATGTTTCACGACACTCGGTTGGCGATAAACTTACTGATTCTCTGCAGTTTTCTACCATCCCGAATAAGGTTGAACGCCTCCACTTTGACTACAAGTTTCGCAACAAGGCTTAGAATCTAATAGACAGCAGTGCAGCTGTGAATGAATTGAAATCTTCCGACTGAGACCATTTTCCTTAGTGATAAGCATTTCATTACACATTACATTTGTAGCTGAGTTAAAGTATTAGCACACTATAAATAGACCGAAACATCATCGCCAAAACACTGACTAAATTCAAATCAAATGGCATGCTTCATTGCAGTATAATGCAAATCTGATTGATAATGCGGAACTGAATTGCTAATGATTTGCTTGCTTTCAGACTTTTCATTTGTCTCAAACAATTGAACAAAAATTATCAGAATTTCTTTGAATTTTCTGTGAAAACAGAAAGAGTTACTTGGTCCGTGTTGACCTGCAGGTCTGGACAGAGTCTGACCGTTTTTTTCAGATAAGGGTTGCTCTGACCTCCGTATTGCTGAATATCCGTCCGGTGTGGATGTTCAAAATAGTTGACAATGACAAAAATGTCACCATTAGGTGTAATTAACGAAACAAATGCAGATCAATTATTTCACTTTATTCTGTTCAGCTACAACGTTTTTTTCTTTTCCTGTTCGCGAAGCGTGAATGGTGTTTGTGCGCAAAACTCTTTTCAGCCACTTGGAACAATGCCAATCGCGACATTGGTGTTGGTGTACAAAATTTTTCCCCAAGTGTCGTTCTTATTCACGTGCCAAAAGCAACTTGAGATAATTGCTGGTTTTTCCGCGCGATCAACATTGCCAGAAACTCCCCGTTTTTTCTAATTAAGAGAAACAAACGAAGATTTTAGCACCGTTCGTTTCGTCTTGTCAAATGAATTTTTCCGGTAGCAAGCGATAATTTTATTATAACACCTCTCGAAACGTTGCTTATCGGAATTTGTGTACCTAGAGTGGCCTATTTCTTAATCTGCTGAAGTGGCAATTAGGCTGAGAAACTCTGACAAGACCAAAAGGAAATGTGCCTCCTCGGAAAATACGGTACAAAGCATAAAGTTATGCAAAATATACAGGTTTAACTCATGACTTATCTATTTTCACAGAATCGTAAGCGTTGAATACTTCACTTGCTAAATGGACTTCGAATAGGAAGAAGATTAAATCATGCGAAATATCAGTACGTTACACTTAGATTGTTTCGCGGAAATTAACGAAACGGGTGCCCACCGGGAATTCCCCGAAATTGTAATTCACGGTTGCGTCAACCGTATACGTGCGCTCAGGTGTTTGGAAAAACGAACCAAATATGTCACTTCATAACGGATGCACGCAACGGATTTTGAAAGTTGCTGACAAACTACAGTAATTTTTTCTCGGGAAACTTTTCTCGGGTTTTCCGTCCACGGATCTTCCCCGGGGTGAGTATCCGAGTATTTTCACCTTCGGTGCGTGTGTGTGTGATCTAAATTGCGACACGAATCCAAGAACAAGTATCTCATGCTTCAGTGAACCTATTAGTATTACCGTGCTTATCCGATTCGTTTCCGGTAGCCTGGTTTTAAGAGCCAGCTGAGGCCTAGGGTGTATGCGTGACCACTTATTCATGCAAAACAAACGGTGCGAGCATAAAACATCCAAGATAGTCAATGGTTATTCATCCAAATGGTAACATAGCGTTGTGATGTTTTTAGGTGAAATATTATTCTTTTTGTGATGTTTGCAAAAATGTACGTATTTTCTCTTACATTTTGAGCATTAACATCTCTTAAGCTCTATTTCCTAATAATTTGTGCAGCAGTGCTTCCGCGTTATGTTGACAACCGGTATTATAAAATGTTATCGTTGTTTCGTGACGCAAAAAAGGGATGACACGTCTGTCCTACTTCGGTCGCAAATAATCGGTCGATCATATCTCGCGATCGCTATCTCCAGTTTCCAACAAATCTAGAGAGAAAGACATAATCAAAGAGACAAAATGTTCGTTGGTTATTAATCAAAACCAAATAGCTTATATTAGTGTGTTTGATGAGCAACATTCAATGATTGATTATTCTGCCGGCTACTTCGGTCCCTCGGTATTCGTTGATTTTCCCATGAGGTGATTTTGCTTCTCCAATCGCTTGGAGTAATCAGCTCGAGTTGACCGTAGCTGTGTTGATTTCTGATATGCGTAGATGCTATGACGAGCCCATACTCACTACCCTTACAAACACACCTTACATTTGCATATTAATGGCCAACTGTTACTTGCAGACACTCGGTTCTGATCAACGTTCTAGCGGTTGGGACATTCTAAAACTCGTTATTTTTCTTTAGCTTGAGCCGGGTTCACGTTATTTGGGTCGCACTTACGCTAACTCCGTGTTGATCCCGCGCTTCTGGAAAATTTATTTAGTTAAGTCTTTTTCAATTCTGCTCTGGTGAAAATCAATTTAGAACTAAACGACAAGAAAACAGGTGTGTTTCATAGATGTTCACCTGTTGATTCCGATCAAACAGCGTGAGCTCGACTAAGACGCTGGGTTTTGTTTGCGCTAAATTCCAGTCACCAACCAGCTTGATCACAATAGCCATTACCTGTAAGTTTGACCTACACCTTGTTACCTGGACTGTTTTGCTTCCATTCTGTTTGTCAATTACAAAGCCGAAATTTTGTGATTCGCATTGGATAGCTGTTTTTAATCAACACGTTTGCCTTATGGTTTGATTAGTTTGTATCTTTTTCTATAGTAGAAATATTTTTGTGTCTTTGACAAATGAGGTTTAATTAGCTCTACTCGATAGATTTCATCGACCATTTGCGCACCGAGAATTTTCAAATCGATATATTGTCACGTGCATAAATTTCTCCGATGAGTTTGAACAAAATATAGGGGAATAAGTTTGCTTATTTCGTTATCTAACGAATGTTAGAGTAAAACCATTGAATTACCTATGAAGGATTCTATGGATTTTTTCAGTAAAGTAACAGTCGAATAAACTAACTTGAGACGAATACATGGTTGTGAAAACAGTATTGGTTTCCGTAGGAAATCGAATATAGTTGGCTTCCTTAAATAGCAAATGAACATCTCATTTAATAAGAACCAAACGAGTTCCGCGAAACAGAAGACGAACCGATGTCATAGGCCAAAAAATGTCGTCGAAATCCGCGCGCATATTTGCGGATCTTAATTCGCCTGAACGGAAACTGTGGAATGAACACGTGGGCTGAAGAAACACAAAGGTGACGGAAGATTGTTCAAGGTGGGTTTGTTTACCAATCTGGTAAGATTTTCAATACGAGATGGTTTAGCTTGGACAATAAAGGTCTAATCGCCAGACGTCCCCTTTGGACAGCACTAAATGTGTGAAAATACACCAAAGGTTTTCGCTGTAAATGTTCTTATTGTACACTAATGTAATTGTGGAAGAAATTATCGAATTTACTTTTTAATCCAGAAAAATAGCTTTTGCATTCTAAATGTTTTTGAAGAGTGGGTAACACCTTAAACATACATTTTAGTCGGCATATACAAAAAAGCACAGAATACACACAATCGGCTAATCAATAATACCCAGGAATTTTATCCCCGAACCATAAATAGGAATTGGGTTTTAACCTTATAAAAAACAGGTAGCCTTTAAAAATGCTCACGTTGTGTATTGTTTTTTTTTCTCAGTAGTATGGTTCGCATAAAGATGAATGTACTAGATTTCCCCGGAAGCGCATGACCTGTTAGGCGGTTATTGTTGCTCGTCAGTACGCGTACCCTTTACATACCTGTCCCACCATTCCTATGCTAGTGCAATCATTTAATAGTTTTTCACTAGAATCTCATGCGAATGTGCAGGAGCGTGAATGGACGATAACATCATTCAAGAATCACATGGTGATTCCTCGGATGATTTTCATTGCTCAGGCAAAATTAAACATCAGCAAGCAGACGCAAGGACCGAACGTATTGGTTTTTCTTCTCAGTAGAATGTTTCGCATGTGTATTTTATAGTGGGAGCCAAACTGATATGAAATTCCTAGATTGACGATCATCATTCAGTTAGATTATATCGGTTGGTTTCGCTGACGGGAACATTTTCGTAATGATAACTGGATCTCTAGCATCAGGTTGGCTTGTTGTTTGACCCCGGATGGAAATCGGTGTGCTGTAGTATCACCTGGGATACAGAGATGACAAAAGGCTCCGCCACGTTGATGATACCATTAATTTTATACAACAGTAACGTCGATTTTGCGATCAGAAAAATACTACTTATAAAATACCGTCGAAAGTCATGTGGAGTAAGTTAAATGCAGTTTGAAAAATCATGAATGCTTAACATTTCACGGTGTAATAGTGGAATAGAGCAGCCAGTAGTACCGTTTGTGATCGCATTTTAGTATTCATGGGTAGACATCAACAAATAGAGCAAATTTTATAGATTCTGCATTTGTATGATCTCCGATAACAGAAAAAACTGGTATTAATATGGCGTCCGGTCTAATCAACACTGTGATAATCCATTTGTTCACCCCCCGGTAAGCATCTGCCATCGACGAATGTTAGCAACAAATCACAGTTTACATGATCTCAGACAAACAAAGATCATGGGAAATACCATCTACTAAGTTCTGATGAATACCGATAATCAGGTGGTTGCTGAACAGACATTTCGAATGTCAGCCATGAACAGACGCGAACACAAGTCTGCGTCAACTGGGCACCATGGCAATGATTATCAGTCGTCTTGTTACACCAGTTTTATGTACGCACAGAAAAAAACCAACTCGTCCCGCTAACTACGGATACCGTGGTCGTGAATCGAACAATTCGATGCCAGTGACTCAGACTGGAACAGCCGTATGAATATGAATTAGCCATGGGTAAAAGCACGACAATGTTTACCCCAACCGAATCGACCCCTTCAGCGTAACATGTGATTCACATATATTCTCAACTTATCTGGACATACACATTCCTAGCATTAGGAAGTGAATAATTGCAGACCGCTGTTCCCCTTCCAAAGCAGTATTTTTGAGTGGCAGAAGAGATTTTTTCTTACATGTTTCTATTTGACAACACTAAGCTAGTACGGTATGCAGTGGCTCTTTATTTTTATTTCTATACCTCGCAGATCATGCGTTCATTCTGCACCAGCTACTTGATCATTGATATATTATCGTGTCTCCTTAGTCCACTCCATTACAACAGAGCGAAGACACACGGGACGAGGTGCCAACATGTTGATGTCCACGCAAAACAGTCTTACATTTATAGGGAATGAGATTGGCAACTATGAAGAACGGAAGTATAGTCAAATTCACGTACATTTTGCGAAACGAAACTTGGGTCGGAGATAGATGAACAGCATGGATCAGGGATTTCTGGACACAGAATTGTATTGTTTGGTTAGACTATCAACACCGCGGCATTTTAACTCGAAGGTAGCAGGTTCGAATCGGTTCACTGCCGGTCAGCTCACACTTGGCAGCCCTATTCCTGAAAATAATGTGTATTGTAGTTGTATTAATAACAAAAAAGATGAAAGATAAGAGGTCTTGGAGACATTGGTGTGCAACAAAGGTTCGAACACAAACCCGAAGCTATTTGCACCACAGGAGCAACAGTAATTCACCACACAATTCGGTTTTCTGCCTCCAGAAACTGCTAGCCCGCTATTCGACTGGGTTAGGACTTAGTTTGGTCTGACCAATTAGACATGACGTTAACTGTTTCTCTATAATATAGACAACAAGCCTATTTCCTACACTTGCAATGTTGTTTTCCTTAGGCAAATGGCAAGAGTGAGTAGAAGAGTTATCATCACGCCAACTTCGTCTTCTTCTTGTTTTAATTGAATGGATAAGTTAACTGGTTACTAGGTCATATGACAAGCTTGTCTTTTCCGATAAATAGATATTAGTTCAATAGTTGGTCTTCTACTGTGTAACAGGACACGTCAGTGATGGCACTAAGCTTTAGACTCCATCGATTCTCCATTAGAAGTCTTTCCGAACTTTGCTTTAGGGTTCAAGGAGTACTCATCAATTTATTTGAAATTGAGCTAAGCGAAGATGTTCAGACTTCACCGGACAGAAACGCTGATAATCTGTTCACACTTGAAGTTCAGAAATTTCAATAAAATCCGAATACCCTAACTATCGAAGTGACTTCACACCACACATATATATATATATATATATATATACGCCTCACCAGAATCGAAGCTGTAGCACCAGGAGTGTGCATAGAAGCTGTTCGTCCAAGAGACCACAGAAGAACCACAACTGTAATTCGTTGATAATTTTGTGTCAATTGGGCTGAGCTGACCTTAGGAACGAGGGCAGAATGCCCCAGAATAAACATATGTATATATGGAAGCAACAAGTAGTATCTGGATGAATGAACAAAATTTACCCGGGAGCACACGACCGGTTTCGCGGTTATTGTCGCCCGTCAGGTATGCGTACCTGGTGCTCTCTTGTCCAAACATCCACATTCTTGTACACTCCGAATTGATTGATATTTCTCGCCGGAATCGAATGTGTAGAATCAGGAGTGTGCATGGAAGCTCTTCGTCTAAGAGTCTACAGAAGAATCACAACTGTGATTTGTTGATAATTCTTTGTCAGTTGGGCTGAGCCAACCTTAGGAACGACGAAGGAATGCACACTCCTGATGATACATATTCGATTCTGGTGAGACATCTCAATTCGGAGTATACAAGTATGTGGATGTTTGGACAAGAGAGCACCAGGTACGCATACCTGACGGGCGACAATAACCGCGAAACCGGTCCTGTGCTCCCGGGTAAATTTTGTTCACTCATCCAGATACTACTTGCTGTATATATATATATATATATATATATATATATATATATATATATATATATAGGAAACTTATAATTTGTGACAAAGTTTCAACCTACTGGTATTCTGTACCGAGCCTTGTTTGGGAAAGAAGAGAGTATAAAATTTTAATCGACTTTATTTTAGTTCAACTGTAAGCCTCTTTAAACGGAACAATAAAAGGTGGTACCTATGACGGTGGTGTTACAAATACTATGAAACTTCATTGCTGGTATAAAAAACCCTGGAAAGCTAAACAGCTATTGCCACAGAGTTATGGGCACACATGCATTATTTTGAAAAAATCGGACATCCTCACAGCACGGATATGCTTGGCTTTTGTCGAAAAAATGTCGACCCTCACTCACTAAGATGATGCATTGCTTGACTCATTGGGAAACTCAACTCTGCCTTTTTGATCGCCTACAACGGATATCTTCCAGTCGGCTTTAACCTCTATGCTCCCCGGGTGAGCTTACCCTGGGGCCGGAACACAATAAACTTTGAACGCCATGCAATGACTTGGTGCCGAGCGATGAGGTAACTAACATAATGCAGTTTTTTTCTTGGGATCCGCTACGTCACCAGCTTGGAGTGGTTAGGATCAGCCGGGGAACAGCTGGCTGCCCAAACTAATGGGTATAGGTGGAAACAGAGACAATTTGTGTGGTTGTACTCGTCTGTGTTGTACCAATTAGGTGAACAGTAAAATAGGGAACATATCAGACAAACCAAAAACGCCCGTGTCCATTTTTGCCTCTCAGACTAATTCTATCCACTGTGTTTGTCTTGATCGTACGGTGTATTCCATATGGATGGCAGCAAAATGTCATTGCAAATGTTATTAGCCAAATGTTTAGTGCACATCATGACGCGTTTTTCGTGTATTAGTCAAATGGCTTGTCTGTACAGTGCTGGCCAAATGGAGCCGGCGAACTTAATGACAAGCACCGTAAATTTGCATTGTCCACTAAGAGAATATTCTAATCGAGATGAGCACGAGAAACTTTTGTTTCTTCACGAAATAATCTTGGTTAGGACATTAAAAAACAACCATCTCGTCGGAACTTCATTCCTGCTAATGAAATGGCTAGCCGAACGCTTTTCTGTTCAACCTATTCCAGGATGGGAATTCCCGACCAGTATCAGTGCATTCAAACGGAGAAATCAGGATGGGGTCTCAAGGAGACACTTTCAGCAAAAATCCAATGTGAACAGCATGACTGTGAAGTGGAACAATTTCTACAGAATTCGTTCTTTCACCTTGTTCTGTGTTTGAAGATTCCGTGTTCATTCGACACGTTGCCGAAGTCTAGTGTACGAGACATCGAATCACTTTATTGTCTCCAAATGAAAATTGGTCACTTATTTACACATGGAAAACGAGTTTTGATTTTTGTTATACGTTAGATAGCGTAATGGTTTACAACACGTAAAAATATTATTTGCTTATTTTTACACTATTACCAACGTCTGTTTGAGCTATCATTGCTGATTGTGCGAAGTCACTGTTTTGGAAAAATCAAAGAAACCTTTTAGTGAATGTCGAAAACACGATGTTATTCAATTTCTCATTCTTCAGGAAACCTCAAATTAATATTTACTTTGATTGGCAGCAAAGTACGGATTACCTAACAAAAAAACTGCGATCTCATTGGTTGTCGGGATCTTTATTCCCCGAGATAGTCACATGAACATAAAGTAAATGAGAACAACTAATTCGGTAGCATTAGGTGCAGATTCGAATGCATACATTAATGGGGGATGACCACATGTAAAACATTACTTCAACGGTTCAAAGCTTAATTATGACGACCTTTGTCATAGTTACTAAATAGAAACAGTATTCCATTTACCAAATTCATGATATAAATCTACATAAAGCCTAGTAAGTTGATCACATTCAGCCACTGTTCGCAGGGTTTTCACCAAAAACTGATTTATGTTGTTCGTTCGAAGTGTCTCGACGGTACATCGTATTTCAATCTACGGTAGACATTTATCGGATGTGCGCGCAGGTAGGGAGATAAGAATCACATGTTCTTTTTCTAAAGGTCAAATTGTCAAGTGTCATCAGCGCAATGCATATGGGCACCATCACTAGGCTTCGGTGCACAAATTGACGCACGTCGTGGTTGTAGTCTCGTGATAGTTCAGTGCAGTGCTAACCACTCTCCTGCTTGAAATGCATAAGTAAACGCAACCCGTTGGAAAAATCTTTCCCAATCAGTGAAAAATTGCTATTATTAGAAACGTCAGTCAATTTGTTTGCCTAGAGCGGGCATTAAAACGATTTGGTGATACCATTACGAACCAGTCAATCAAGCAAAGAGTGTCTAGCTTCGGATAGCCAGTGAGCTCCTGTCTGATTGTGTTTTATCTGTTCCAGCCACTGTTTGATTAGATTGGAGATTTCTATTCACCTAATGACGGTAAAATCGGGAAATTCTTGCTCGAGTCTAATTTGCGACAGAACGCCTTTGGGGGTAGGGAAAAAGTGGAACTAAACTGTTATTCTCTGGGATGGAGGATGGGTGAGTGTGTGCATGAATAAGCAATGCAAACAGACTAATATTATACAAAACTAGTAATATTGACAAACGGGACAAAAATGCCGTGAAATGACTTATAAAAATTGAATTCCAAACGACAGACAGAGATTAGAAATGGATACAAGTTAGTGATGTGAAAGACGTCTTTGGAATATTATAACGGAGAATCAAAGAACTCATTCTATTTGGTTTGTTTGAGTGCATGCAAGTGGTTGTCTTTTCGAGGAAATCCTGTCGATTACCGAGTCAATAGACCAATAGCTTCCACTCAGCATCCCTAATCTACTTCTAACGCAGTTCTTGACTGCTTTTTGTCGATTCTTTCGCCAAAGTCTGACCAGAAAATGATTCTTTTTAGCCCATTAATTGACCAATGGGTTTCTTTGGATGACTTGCTATTAATGGTTTTCTCAATACCTTCAAATGACAACGTGACGGCTTTAGAAAAAAACAAAACAAATATTAACACAATGGGCGGGCGGTATACCAAAATAGCTCAACAAATGATGCCATTTAGGAAAGAGGTCCGGAAACCGCTACTACGGGCTGGTCAAAAAGTGGCCAATCCATGTTTCTTTTACTAAATGTTTCGCCCTACACTAGCACAATCGATTGTCCAACGGTTTCACACATAACATCCGGACTAAGTGACATTTTGTTTGATGCGAACGGTTTCTACGAAAGTCTTGTTAGGAGATTTTTGGAGTTCACCTAATAGCGGGGTCGATCTGTCAGCGGAAGTTACTTTTCAACTCATCTCACTCCTAACCATAAGCCACGTGAACGAGAATTTTAGAAAATTTCAGTTCCCGGTTTGTTTGTAATGTAACAGAAATCCCCATTTATCATCATATTTTTAAACCAAAATATGCATAATCGGTATACGTCTCGCTATTGTGAGAGTGACCGAAATTAGAACGATTCAAGCCAGCTTATTATATTTCTTCATTTTCTCAGAGAACGCTGTTCTTACATCTTTATCCATTTTACGTTGTTATATGTTCCGGTGGCCATTGTTTATTAAAAGCAAACCAAACCGAATGGCTGATCGAGCGGATCGGTTTGTAACCTTGTTTATTTGATAAAATTGTCTATTTTCAAATTAAGAGATGTTGTTTGTTTTCCTCGGTAATTTCGGCTGATCGACTTATCACTGAAATTTCCGATGTCACCCGGATGAATTTCCTATTTGCGTGTAGTGAAAAGCAGTATAAACAACAGTCGAGTACCTCCGCTTATGGCCGACTGTAGCCGTGGAAACGTCATTGATTTTCAACCGATTCGCCAAACAGTATACACATTCTACTAACTAGTAGTTGCCAGAGGAAACATGCCGTGTACTAATGGCTTGTTGATTTTGGAGTAATTGAAAGTGATTGAAGCAATCCCACTGAATTTGGAGACCATTCACCATAAACATAGAAATCTAACCTTATGGAATAAAATACAAACAGGAATGCCAACATCTGCATTGACCATTCGTGTTTTGATCATCAAAACGTATTGATAGCTTACTACCAAGTCCTACGGACAAACCTTTTCAACTTATCCGGGTTCGAGGCTAAACGGAA
This sequence comes from Fasciolopsis buskii, assembly GCA_008360955.1. Taxonomy (NCBI): domain Eukaryota; kingdom Metazoa; phylum Platyhelminthes; class Trematoda; order Plagiorchiida; family Fasciolidae; genus Fasciolopsis; species Fasciolopsis buskii. The sequence continues at coordinate 187,135 of LUCM01011555.1, forward strand.
ACTCGACGCATTGCAAACGATAAAGTTCAAGACTGTTTTATCTTTGAAATCAGATTGTGCAGTTTTCGAGGATGGTGGCTTTTTGTTTGAGATTAATTTCAATGACCTGCAATTAGAAATACTAAAAAATCGATAATAAATTGACCAATAAAGATTCATTCACCTCTTTCTCCATAGAAGTGGTCAATTCTTGTCTCTATAAGACATGATCTTCGGAGTTAATTAACGTTTCTGCTGACAAAGAATGTTCATGTATCCACACTCAGCCGCGCTCTAACACTACGAAAATGTATATCCATTGACCTTTTACTACAGCATCAAAAACTTGGATGTATGTCATCTCGTTGCTCAGCAGCGAAGAGACAGAAATCCCCAAAAACCATTCTCAGTTAATATTTGGTAACAGACGTTTGGAGGTCATCCCAATCTGATTATTTGTTCCAATCTTTTCACTAGTAATTTTCTGCCAGGTAGCTATGCTTTAATGTGCCAAATCACCAACAGTAGCTTCCGAATCTCGGGTTGCACCTATCTGACCAGGATAGGCATCAAGGTTGATCGATCACAGTCCTGGCAAACAGCACATCGGAACTTCGGATTGTCACCGAGTGACTCATTTGTTTACCAATAAACTATCCTGTGTAGAATTGTGATTTATCACACGATGCGAGTACTACCATCCCGATGCATCCAAAGACATACACGCATACTTTCAGACACAAGTATGCGGAAATTGGTCGATCATAATTCCGTGCATCGGGTGAGAGTTGATTTAGTACGCTGTACATCTTTGATTCAGAAGATGACCGCGTACGATTATCGGTTTTCTATGCGTAAGCATTTCCCCGGTCATGTGATGCGTTCATGATCAATCCTTTCTACATAGAAAGCCCACATAAAAAAATCACTGAACAGTTTTTTCAAGTGGCACTGAGAACAAGGAAGTAGCGGACTTCCAATATATATATATATATATACATATATATATAGAAGTAGTAAGTGGTATCTGAATGAGTGAACAAAATTTGCCCGGGAGCACGCGACCGGTTTCGCGGTGATTGTCGCTTGTTAGGTACGCGTCCCCGATGCTCCCTTGTCCAAATATGCACATATTTGTGCACTCCGAATTGGCATGTTTCACCAGAATCGAATATATATATATATATATTCGCAAGTCTCTGCCTAATGATTGAATGGAAGTATTCAGCTAGCAATAATTATTTTTAGTTAGTTTTCTGGTTAACATATCAATATCAGTCACCTCCCTGCCTGGTGAATCAGGACAGTTCTTTGTCAGGAACCTACTTTATACTTCCAGACATGGGAACAAATTCGATTTTCAAAAGGTCTTCTAGTATAGCTCACTGGTTCGTGGAAGGGTTCGAGCCCGCACATCCGGTGGAAAGTGTAGTTGCAAAGACATCTGCTCAGACTGTCTGATCGAGCCCGAACCTAGTTCCTCCCGGCAAAGATCTGCGTGAACTAGCTATGTTTAATTGGTTGAATAGTTACATTTCACCAGGTGGTCGTGTGCCGGATAAATTACCATCCAAAATAGGGAAAGCTTGACCATCGATCACCAAATTCAGACATCTGCAAAGTCGGAGTCACACGATTATAGGTCAAAATTCGAGCATACGCACTAACCGTGAGGTTAGTCCAGTTATACCCCTCAGAAACAGGGCCGTTTTGGTAGATGCACGAATGTTTTCACTATCTAAGCACCGGTGAATTCCTACCATTGGCAGAATATGATGGGGCGATCTTACCATTAAATTATACGTTAGATTGCATTAGGTAACTGGCCCTAGGACGTAATCCTCATGGCAAATGCTGGGTGGGCCGTATAAGGCATCCCACAAGATGCGTAGGCAGTGTAATCGTAGTGGATATTGGCTCGTCATGCCATCTACCCGGATCAGAAATCAACGTAGCTGCAGAGACTTCGTCTGGATTAGGTCAAGCGATTGACGAAGCAAAACCACTTCATGGGAAAATTGACGAATGCCAATGGACCGAAGTAGCCGGCGGTATAACCAATCATTGAATGTTGCTTATCAAACATACTAATATAAGCTATTTGGTTTTTATTGATAACCAACGAACATTTTGTCTCCTTGATTATATCTTTCTCTCTAGATTTGTTGGGAATTGGAGATAGCGATCGCGAGATATGTTCGGTCGATTATTTGCGGCTGAAGTAGAACAGACGCATCATCACATTTTCTGCCTTACGAAATAGGGACAGTATGTGCCCTTTTGCTGGTTTCTTAAATGAGGCAGGGATGGGAGTATGTTGTTTAATACGGAAAGAGATTTCGAACTAGGCTCAAAATAATCTAGTCGAGAAAACTAGGCTTATTGGACCGGTTGAAATCACATTCTCATCATTGACCTCCATGTTTTCATTTCCTCTACCTCGTCACTGTTTTGGCCTTCTAACAGCTCTTCCATCTAGATTTCTAAAAACCGATACTGTCTCGGTCACTGTCGCATTGAGATCTAGCCACCATTGAAACTCTCACCTCCAACTCACCCCACCTTTCAAAATGGGTTGCATGCTGCTTGCCTCAATTACAATGTGATAAATCCACGTTTCACAAAGGTAGTAGCACAGATTCAGCTACCTTCTAAAATATAATCTCAGTTCTCGCGGTTTTTTGGTCTCATTCCAATGTTCAGATAATCATCCGGTTTACCAAACGCTTGGAAATGACGACAGTACCGGAGAATCCCCAACAGCATCGTTTTGTTTACAGTGACACTCAAAATACTGAACATTTCGCACTATCACCTTCGAAACTTCCCGTTTATAAACTGTCTGTCTGATCTATCATTTTATTTAGTGGATACGCAAAAACGTTTATATGATTTAAAATAACTTCTAGCATCCACATTCTTCTAAAATAACTAATTGACATGTTTCGGGAATTGTTTACATACCGAAGTTTGCCCAATGATTCTATCGGCCAAACGTCATTCATCTACACGTCCTCCCAGTGTGGTAAACAACACGAGATAGTCAGAAGACGTAAAAAGTTGGTAAATGGACAAGTGATGTTAGGTATGTTTATTTTCGTCAGCTGTGGTCTAGAATTGTTCGCATATACGTCTCGCACGGTACTATTTGTCGAACCTAGAGGGTGAATTTCAAATACCTTCGACAAAATTGCGTTTGATTCAATCATTGGCGGTTCGCGCGTTTCTCCGTTTGTTTCGATGTCTTTGTGCGACATCGCACAAGGAAAAAACAACAAAATGTAAGAAGAAAAGAACAAGTCTCGTGGTGAACGGTTGCCCCGTAGATTGTGGTTGGAAATTTTGCATATAGTCCCGTTTCACTCAGGCTGAAAGTAAATGGAACATAAATCATTCCTGGTAGACGGCTATTTTCAAGTCAGATAACTGGTCCGGACGGTTGTTGTGAGATGGAACGCATTGTAATCAAACAGTATGATTGATGTAGTTTTGCTGACAGAGATGAATGGATTTTTTCTGCATCCGGAATTATGAAGTAAAATCTGTCGGCAGACCGTCTATACTACCGAATTCTCGTAACCTACAACTTCTATTCGATGATGGACGAGCATATTTCAACCTTATGTAATTAATTACAGTTAGATATTTTTCTGTACAAAAATCAAGCTTTGGTATTTATTCCACTTAAGAATTCATTCGTTTTCCATGTTCATCTAGGAATAGGTTTATCCTTTTTAAATAAATATTATTGTCAGACATACTGATTCGGGACACATAAAAACTTAGAAACGTGCATTCTTTTGGTTCGATTTATTAAGCAACAGGAAATGCTGAAAATGAAAAAAGGGTGTCTTGCTGAGTTCTCGTTTTCTGGAAAGCAATATGAATATCATAGTTTGTAGTCACTATAAAACTAAAGATGGTGAAATTATCAACTGTTCGCAAAATGACAGTGTCTTCAGTAGTTATCTATCTTTCATATTTTTCTACTCCCGTTCGTCTCCTGATATCCGGTGCAATTCAACTGGACTTTTAATCATGAAAGGAACAGGTTAGGCGGATCAATCGAGAATAACGAAAGAATAGATAAATTATTATTAACGAGCGCATTATAATAGTATCTTTCAAGTCGAAACTCTACTTGCCTTATCGGCTGGATACTTGAAAATCAGATCACCAGGATTGGATGAAACTTTAGCCGGGTAAAATAAGGCTTGTGACGAGTAATTCGAATGAATACAAATCCACACTAAGATGAGTTTTGATTAAAAAATGGGCGATTTGTAAACCAACAATGATGGAGAATAAAAATACGATAACACTACAGTTGCAGGCCAGATGTAAACTCGCTCGATATCAGTTCGTAATTTATGCGCAAACGAACGAGGTAAGAAATGAGATCGCTGAGGTACCAGAGGAATAAAGTCTTGCCGTAGAACGAGCTACGGAATGAGAAAACCCCATAAAAATTGGTGCTTGGAGAGATTGTTTAGTGATTAGATAACACAATATCAAAAATCTGTCATAGGTATCCGAATATTTTTGGGCAATGAGACCAACGAGTATATCTTTGTTAATTCTACCACACTGTGCAAGCAGTTTTATTGCTTCAACGATGCCAGTAAAATCCACCTCTAAACCGTAAAAGAATATGAGAAAACAGCAGAGGTAGTGAGTGAGAATGATGACGTAGAAAAAAATAAAGAACAGCCCCCAAGGGTATTCTGGGTTTCCTCAAACGAAAAGGAAATAACGAGGGTTCGCGTACTTTTGGGAATACAGATTCAACGTGCATTTCCCAAGAAAGGGTTTGAGTCAAATTCATTCCTGAGTGATGAACTGGTCAATCGTTTGAGATGGATTCGTTACAATTTAACAGAAAGAATGGTTATTGAGGTTGCGTGAATATCTGAAAATACTCTATACACGGTGGAGGACACCGAGAAATGTAAAACATTTCACCGTTAATGAGAAAATTAATTCATTCGAATTATTTTCCAGAAGACTAAGACTACAATCAACGTTGTAGGAACGGTTAAAAGCAACATAATTAGCTTAGTTGCAACCAATGAAATTGGGGACGAGATAGTTTGTTAGCAAAAGGAAAGATTCGAAGATAAAATGGCGTCTTGGAAACCGCCAGAATTAAGAGGAATTGGTGAAATGTTTAACATAGTAAATGTATGGAACGCCGTTATGAATATAGTAGCGGAAGACAATCAAAACTTTTCAATCAGTGCATTTTTTCTTGGAGGAATCGAAGGAGAGCTGAACGAGGGAGAGGTGGCAAATGAGCCATGATAGTCAAGAACAACGGGCACCACGACGCGAGATCCGCCATTCAGGAGAAACAACAACAGAATGACCAATCTACATTATGGCACCAAGTGCAAACGCGATAGGTTTAAAAGCCTAGTGCATGCGATCATGGATCTGGATGCTAGCTAAGACAAGACTGTGAAAAAAGTTCTCGGAAGACATCAAATAGGCTGAACGGCAAGAGATGAACCGATACCTATCTGACAGTTTCTTTGGAATCCGCTTTGTTTTAAGAGGCTTCCCACAATAAGGAATGATTGCAATCAAAAGGCAAATATTGAAAGGTTTGAATATTAATGCTGCAAGATCTAACAAACATGCCTTGAGATGTAGAGATGTGATAAAGTAAATCTTGCCCACAGTATTTACTGGTGTTATTTTGAGCATTATCTTCACGATTGAACCGTCGAGAAGAAGGGATGAACTCATTATGAAAAACAAACGACCAGGAAAATTCGGTTTGCCAGACCACTTGAAGAACGACTGGCTGAGTTCTTATAGGTCGGATTCGGTTATTGGTTCTAAGCTGAGACTATTTCAACGCTTTCCAAATATTGCGGCAGCCTTTAGTACCATGGCCCGGGGCCCCAATACGGGAGTGGAACGTTCGGCGGTATGCAGCAAACCATGCTCGAAAGCTCTTTCTCTAGCTCCATCAGGCTGTGTGGATGCGCATGACGAAGGTAATTTCTTCTCATTTCTGACAAAAAATTTGATTGGCTCGGATGAGTTGCAGTTCTTCTTCTCTTGCAGGCAAACCTCGACCGTCGGGTGACAAAAGTTGTGAGTTGTCTTTTCATGAAACGTGAATTGTGAATAAATTTAGCTTTGCGGATCTGACTTGTTAGTAACTCACTCGTCTCTCGTTTCAAAGATAAAACTAAAGCCAACCTAAAGTCTGTTACTTCTTGAGCATATGGTAAACCGGACTGCCTGAGATCTGCTCGGGAAAGTCATATCTTTAAAAAACAATCAATCAACAAATGAGTAACATCTTTTCCACGCCTAAATTGCAAGAGATCATGAGATCAATATTAAGTATTACAAATGCCACAATCCGACAAAAATTGCTTTTGAAAGAACGAGCAAATCTTATTGACCTCTACTCTTAGGTCCCATTATAACACTTACATTGGGTCTACGATTTTCCTTTCCTGGGCTGCGAGTGGAATAAAACTGATAAACAAAAGTTGCATTTTTTATTATATTAATCCATCATGGGAAATATGCTAATAATTCCGAAAGTTTGCGTTGTAGCCAATTGTATGCAGTTCATTGTAAAGTACGCAAGCCTGACTGGATTGCCCGGCTAATCAACCGAAATTCGGATCTGTCTTAATAACTTTACTGATGAAATGCTTTGAGTGATTTCACGGCCGGTTCGATTGCTTCACAACAGTGCGAGTACATATATCATTGAGTTGTATGCACGAGTATCCCTACCTCACATTTCGATATGAGCATTTTCACATCGGTCTGGCCGAACCCTGAAACGGTTGTTTTTTTATAAGTATGGCGGGTTTATAGCATGAGATGGCTGTATTCGGACCCAGACTAGAGATTAACTGGAGTAATATGATCCCCAGTTTTTGATTAACCGACTGTATCCGCGAATCGGTTGGCTAGTAATTAGCTACTGATGTGCATCTGTTTCCCCAAAGAACCAACTGTATTGGGCATTCCAAACACCAGTAATGAATATGATTAGTGACTGAGATATTGTCTAACAATAAAACCTCGACCCCCATACTAAACAGGATATCGATGCCAGCATGACCACTGATAACACGCATCGAGGCTGCCCTAAGGCTTCGATGAGCACTCACGAATTTTTTTAATGATGATTGCACAAATATAGAATCCATACTGCTGGCTAGTTTAAAATTGAGTCCCAATTACAAATCCTTCTTAGAAGAAGTTTTACTTCACTGGGTGAATTCATTCATACAGAATATATTTAGAAGATGACATTGCAACAGAAAACTTGATAGGCTCTTCTCCGGGTAATGGTCTTTATGTGGTGTTGATTCCTAAGCTTGACGTTTAGGTTGCAAGCATTTCATCACCCGTGGTGGTCAGGTTGTCAGTGCTTAAGTATGACTGAATTTCGTCCTCTGAATATGCATACGGGATGCTTATGCTTGATGCAGCCGATGGCAGTAAACTTGTGTGTGACACTGTGACTTAATGATTGACAGAAAAGTTCGATCATTTCGTTGATTGATCGGCTGATTTGTGCATCCATGGTGCAGCGCTTATCTCTTCCCAGTGGCAGTAAACAGATTGCCGAAACTTCTAGAAGAATTGAACGAAGTCATCTGATGTACAGACGGATACGAAAAAATATGGCTTGCTTTTCCTGTCTGTTTATGCGCTACTTTTGATATAAATTTCTTCATATCTGCAGTGGATCGCATTTTCATATATTACGGTTGTACGGTTATGTAAACGTGAACTGATGGAATGACCAAACGAACTTAAGGGTTGCAGTCTGCAGGTCTTTGACCGCTGAAATGATAAATTTGATTTTTGGATCTTCATGCAACTGTTTCCAAACTATCCGTGGACACTTGGTATAAACGTTTGGAAACACATTTTTTTACGGATATACTTTTGCCTATACACCCTTTTCAAGTTTAATGAGGATATATCTGAGTAAACTAGAGGGACACCGATAGGGTACATATTTTGTGATCCTCGTGACAGCTGTACAGCAGATGGCCCAGAATACTCTAGGCCGAATCCTACAAAAATTTGAGGGCATGCATTGGACATTCCGATAGAAACTTGAACATAGGTCAGCACATTAGTGTTCTCCGTATTAGTTCGCTCATATAGCCTTGAAATTTCAAGCACGAGTATATTCTCAAGTTCATCAGTTTACTCAACATGTGATTTCAAAGGTTGTGAACGAAATGCACGAGTGCGACCTTGACACAAAACGATATCACACACTCCTTTGTTTCAATTCACAAGAAACGGGAACAACATACGTTCAGTGTGAATAAAGTCCAGTCCTTTCACTAGAACATTATTTGAATCGTTACAAGCGTGATTGCATGTCTGGATAGAAGAATGCTGGGTACGCATGCCTGATAAGCGGCCCCAACCATGAAAACCATCGTGTGCTTCCACCGAAAGTTGACCATCCATCCATATGCGAAACATTGTATTGTATTGTATAGAACTTTGCGTAAAAAAGTAATGTCATATTTCAGTCAAAAACGTGAGGGTAAAATATCAAAATTAGAAAAAATAATGCACTCATCATCTTGTAAAAATGTTAAAAGAAAACTCATCGAGGAATGATCAGAGCACATTAGGATAGACTGCTCAGGAATTCGGCTAAAACACGGTCACGGTTTGTCAAAATGCGGGCTAATTGTGGGACAGTGGAGTCCCTAGATATATTGATTCTAGATGGTATGGAACAAAAAGCGGATCGCACTTAAATCGGAGCGGCACTTTGAAAGATAGTTGTTCAGAGAATGCGTGGAATCTGATAGAATTCAGTGAGCAAACTTCTTACGTGCTGATAGCTATTGATCACATAGATTGAAGAACAACTCAGTTAGTGGAATGAAAGGCGAATGATAATTAGTGGACCCGGCGAAAAATTTTGAAGTATTTACTGAGAAAACCTAGAAAAATACCTAACGAACTGTAAGGAAAGACTGTAAAAACGTATTGGCATACAAATCGTTCCCCCGTGAAGCACCGAAGCTTCC
>LUCM01011555.1:198064-230185 GCA_008360955.1 Fasciolopsis buskii
AGGTCGAGCACCTCTTCTCTAGAAAATCTCGTAACTGTCTTATCATCTTCTTGTCGAAATATGACTGGGGTATAAGTGTAAGGATGGATGAGAGTACAATTGATGCTATCGACATCCACTGGAGTTTTCGTATGCTACTTCTACTTCTCACACAACAGTCGAATGCTTTGCCATACGAATCGGTTGTTGTTACCACTGAGGAGTTGGCTGGCGAATTCAGTGTCGATTCGTTTGATTTCAGCCTGTTTTAGGTTGAAAATATACCGCACGCTTGAGTTATTACGGGCTTTGTAGAAGTGCTCCCTGCGTCTTCTTAGAGATTTCAGTTTCTGGGTGGTGATACGACCATTTGAAATGAAAACTAACGTTGGATTTCAAAGAATGCGTTTGTCATCTCTGTATAACGTATGAGGCTGTCATTGAGTTAGGGGTTTAAAAAGGAAACAGGTAGATTCGAGTGAAAGTGATTTCTAAAAAATAGTGAGGTTGTTGTGTGAAAAGTTACGCAGGCGAACTTGGATTTGATTCGCTAGCCTTAAGGATTGGAAAGCTGATTTAGATTATATCTTGGGCCTTAACGGAAGCATACAGTGATCGCTACTTGAAAATGAAGCATGCAGTTTCAGGGAAAATAATCCAGAGTGGTTTGTAATAATTGTGTGTAAAATTGAGTTGTTTCTGGTGGGAGAATCGCCGAGGTCAGTTAAATCAAATGCAGTCAGTGGTAGCGTTGATATGTGATTGAAATCACTAATAATAATATGCAGATTATGTCCAAGAAGAAGAACAATAAATGCTAGAACGAAATAAATAATCGGTGATATTTTGTCGAGAGTACAAAGGAGCAATGTATAAATTCATTCTGATAGTGTTTGTATGTCGAGACAACCTAGGGTGACACCGTGTCACGTGAACGTCACTTCCGTTTAGGAAGTACGTATAAATAACATCGGACTTGCCGGATCAGAAGGAGTTTTCTTATTGTCCAAAACTCTATCCTGAAGCCCTCTATCTGTACGAGTGAATTAGGGATATCTGGGTTCAGCCACGATTCAAGTATGCAGATGATATAGGTATGTACAGAGATCGATGATTGCAGTGTGAGGGACAGATCCGACATTTCGGTAAACAGAGAGTAGATTTTGGCACGCAACCATGCCGTGATGGAAATCTTGGCCGGAAGGGCGCATTTAAGAGCTGCCTGCCATTCATTACGAGTGTCCCTCTTAGATGGATAAGATCTTTGAGATATGTCAATGCGTGAGCCTATTCCATGTTGGGAAACAATAAGGTCTTTAAACGACAATAATTCCGATCGATTGTAGCGTCAAACGGTGACCATAATGGAACCAAAAATCCGAGAAGTATTCAGCGAAATAACGGTGACAGAATTATAGTGCAGCCAGTCAAAGGGCGCTGCGGGGGAAAAAATTCCAAGTTCTCTGCCAAGAAATTACGTGATACTGAAATGGACTTTAGATATCTGATATTCTTTTGATAAAATCAACCAAAATAATTCGTTGGATCTCATTACATGGGTGGTCTGATTGAAGGTAGACAAAACGACTGGTCAAAATGTCGGAATATAAACCGATAAATCAAACTGTGGTCAGTTACGAATCTCAACCTAGCATAGGGTAAACTACAAAGCCAAATGCCTCGAAGATAAAAACCAATGGACGGCAGCAGTTTTAAAAGGCCGAAATTATCAAATAGAATGCAGACTACCTGGACATCAAATATTCACTTAAATTGACTTCAGTTTTTTTAGACCCTCTGATCGAACCATTAGTTTCAGGTCAGAGGATCAAAGCTAAGAGGTACACGAGTGCAAATAATTGCGGCCGATCACATTTATGCAAAGACGAATTCCCCTCGGATGGTCGAAAAACCTTGACGAAATGAGCGTCAATTACATGAATTCATAGATGAAAACCACTAAACCGAGCTGCAATCGGCACCGTTTTTCAAAACCTTCTTTGGTGTGGCGGATGACTTGTAAAACTGAAATGTAATTGTTTACCAACTGACCACCTGCTCTTTTTATCCTGCGATCCATCCCACACATGGAATTGGACAAGGAACCAAAATTAATCATTCACATCCTGACATGTCACATTGGTATGGCGGTTTTCGATTTTCCATTTACAACAGCAGTCCAAATGAAGAATTGCCAAGGAAAACGAGTTCAGTGAGTTTGTTATTATCAGGTGACATTTGGTATCTGACCGATTTGGTTATTCTTGCTAGGGTAATTGGGAACGGGTAGTGAAGGACTGGGAGATAGAATCAAATGACGATTTGTGGGACGATATTGTGGAAACCATCGTTTCCCTTTTTGCTTTTGTGGCCGTATTGAGGCCACAAATGTTGTGTACAAACAGTGTGCATAGTCGTGATTTAGGGGATGGCTTCCCGCAAATCGCAAGCGTGAATTCACTAGGGATTAGGTTACAAGAAACATTCATTGATTTCCATGTCCAAGAACTCCCTTCCCCGCGGCTTAGCGACTGGGCATTTGTAAAACTAATGATGAGTTGCAACTGAGGTACTTTGGGGCCAGACAACGTAAATGACTGCTGAATTTTAAAAATTGCTACTCTAAACCGTGGAGTTTAGCAATCATGTCACAGTTAATTAAACTCTTTTTGGGAGCGGACAGAAATGCCGTTCTGTCGTGAGAAGGAAAGAAGTTTATTATCACGAATCAATCCACCATCCTTGTTGCCATTGCTTGGCAATGCATATTCACCGCCCCGAGCTGGGAGGCTAATCCGAGACGAACGTTTTTACTCGAATGCCTTAATTATTAGGCTACTGGGCAGTTTATTTTCATTGCCAAAAGTGCAGTCTGAAAGTTACAAACACCACGGGATGTTGTCAACCGATTTACAAATCTAAATACAAGCGAGCACGTAGACGCAATCCGATTCCGAATGACCGGACAGAGACGTCCAATTTTGTCCCGGACACTATAGGCCTGCCTCCTCTGTTCTCGCCCACATTGTTACCCCCGGAACACCAATTAGTCGTTTCCGCGGTTCGCCTCACTGCACACTTATCAGATTCGTGATAAGTAATAAACGTGTTCCACTCGAGCAGAAAAATACTAGTGATAAATACGCTTCTGTCCAAGTTGTTATTTCTGTAAATTTGCAGACAAAATTGTATTAAATAATGCAAGCAAAAATATTTTCAAAAAGTGAGTTTTTGTGACTAATGTAAAATATACGTTATCGAAAAAACAAACAAAAAGTGCTTGATGAAAAAAAACAGACCACTGAATAAATTCATTTATTGCAAATGTATAATCTAGATGACATTTCCGTTAGTAGTATTAAACTGGTCAAATTAAGCAATACCGTTGTACTCAGAAGTATTCACTTTTGTGGTATATATGATAAAGTAACCCTAATTACAAGGCAGGACTGAAAAAGAACATTGATAGGCAAAGATTGTAGACCATCACTGTGGATTGTGGATGAAGCCAATTTAAAATCATCCCCTCAAGCAAAGTTGCAAATTGGACAACGATAACGAGTAAAGAACTGATTGTCATAATGGAATTTTGTATCCATGACAATTACTAAAATATGGCACTCCGGTACTCTTTCATGTGGGTTTAAGTGGAGAGTTTCCTAGCGCTGCAAGCAATACGAGCTAGGTGGGCAAAAAATTAGATTGTTTAAGGAACCTGCTGATTTTTGTTCTGCCTATTAAATTACGATGATTTCAACTGGGTTTCCCATATCTCCGTCCTATTGCTAAGCTTTGCCATCGGCTTCTAAAATCCTTGGCATCGTTGTTTATCTTTTTCATTTCATCTACTAATAAAACAACAGTGTACATCACTATGCTACGAAATAATCGCGGTCAAGTGGGAAATTTGAGGAGCAGTGGTGGGATTCGAACCCGTACACGTCACAAATCTATCTGTTTAGACATCTGATTAGTCCCACCAGAGGCACTATGCGAAAATGCTAGTATTGGATAGGCACTGTTAGAGAAAACTTTGAAAAAAATGGTTTTTATATATGCTTGCAAAAACCAACACTTTCCAAGTTGTCGTTTTTTTTTTGAACGTCTCATTCTTCCACTTTTATCTGTATATACTTTATTTGACAATGAGAAGGCCATGTATGCCCTTTTCCGGAAGTAGGTTTCTGCCGTCTGCTTGCCTCCAAGAGAGCGAGGTTCAATGGCATTGACAGCATTCAGATCGGAGACTTCCAGGTTGGTCGGCGGTGGCCAAACTGGTAAAGTCGTGAAGTTTGGACGCGAAGGTCACGGGTTCGAATCCTCCCACCGCCGGTCAACTTGCCCACTTGGCAGTCCCGTGTTGGCCGCGGCCCTCTTCCTGGAGACTGATGTGCGTTGTTATTTCATTAATCAAGGAAGTAAAAGATAAAACGTTGACTTTGACTGCCTGATCACCTTTATAGTGAAATACATCCGTAAGTTTTCATGAGACGCAAAATAAAATTTTCCATTTTCGGCTACTTTCTGATAGTAATTGAGTTCACGATGAATATCACAGAAATTGTGGCTAGGAGATAATCTTACCAAATGCCTATCCAGAGCAGGCTTCCAACGTTCACATTAGGAATGTTTCTTTCTGTGCAAGGTAGATGGTTGTGAATAACGCAACCTTTTGATTTGTTTGAAATTTTCTCTGACGCCTTTAAGTGCTTTGGAATAAACCAATTCGGGCCTTGTTTCTCTGTTAAACCAGGCGGACAAATGGCCGCAGGTGAACCGCGGTGATCCAGTTGCAAACAAATAGGACAAAGTTTGATGGAGAAAAAATCTTTTTTGGTTGGTTGTAAATCTTTTAGACAAATCAGACAAATCGATCGCGTTTTTCGACGGTTAAGAGATCAACTAACAGGCGCATGCGAAATTATTTTTCGACTAAAAACCAAAATGGAATTCGGTTTCGTTTCCGAATCACTGGTTATGAAAGTCCAATAGACAAATCATTTTGTTCATTTGAATTCGCTAACCAGTTGAACGGTATCGTCTGTTTTCATCAATCATTTATCGGATGGCCTATCACGCATGGCGGAATGCATGTTTTTTTGTATGTCTCTAGAATGTAAGGCTAAAAACCAAAGCTCCAAACTGTTCGGCATGTCAACACTGTTGCAGTGGAATCGTTTGACATGCGGTGTACAGCCGAACGGCAATAAAAACAGCCATTGCATTTCGCTGTGCGAGTATTGTCTTGGTTATTTAGGCTATTAAAATGAATCAGTATAAACGCTGTTTTTCAATTGGATCGAATCCAAATTGCAGATCTTTTCAAAGATTTAGGATGAGTTTAAACCAATTGGCTGGCGCCAATCACTCCGCTTATGATTAATGCTTATCAAAGATAGTCGCAAGTAGACAAACTTTTTATCTAATGATTCTGTTTGTCGTTTTGAGCAGAAAAATGACTGTGAAGAAAGAGCTTTGTTGGCATTTTTCGCCATTTGATGTTGACTGATACCACATCTCACTTTGATATCGCCGCTTTGAATTAGCACCCTTGAAAGAAAATTTGCGAAGCTCTACACTTCGTTTAGTATATGTCAAGTTAAGCACATCAGAAACGTTTATCGTCACTTGATTGGTGCATCCCCACCGTCCACTGGCGTATACGTCTCGTCCGTGAGATACTGTATGTAGCAGTTTCCGCTTTAAGCTTCACCAAGATTCAGCGTGGTTTGTATTCATGGTTCATCATTTAGGCTACCAGTTAATTCATCTACCCTACAAGCACAAACACACTAATGTCTTGTAACACATCGATATCATTAAACCTCATCAAGGACAATCTAAGTGCGCACAGCTAGCATGGGGATCGTGAAGTAAGACGGACATATGTCGATGATTTCCCGTAAAATTTTGCTTTAATTTCAGCTCTTTTACGCGGTTTTCTTCAAAAAGCTTGGAGTTCGAATCACAAACGCTTCATTATCAACCAAGAAGAAACTGTAAGTGTGTTGGGGATGGCGAAACGTAGTCCGGCTTGTGTACGGAGTTACTAACAATAGGCTAAAATTCGATGCCGTAGACGTGAAGCGGGTCATTCAACTAACGGGGAAAGCTGGAGAACGCACATCGCAAATCAACATATAAAAGACTCAGTGTGAAATTTTGAAATCCGTCACCTAAATGGTCACCAAACGTTGCCCATTCGAATCCTACTTACATGAGCCGAAAGTCACCATAGCAGACCACAACTGAGAAAACAAGAAAAAAGCTACCTTTCAAAGTTGTTCTAGATGAACAGAATATCCAAAGAATTTCAAAGTCGAGTAGTGTTTAGGATAAACAAGGTAACCAATCAATAAACACAATCAACCGGAAAAGCCATTCTAAAATATATCAGGAGTGCATTTGAAATAATAGCAAGATTAATTTATACCTAATAACTCACAGTTGCCCATAAGCCATCCAAAACTAAAAGCAACTCGTACTGAAAGCAAAAATAACAATTCAGAACCGAGGAGATTCAAAAATGTCGTGCAGAAATGTCAAAAATGTGGAGTGCGACAAACGCCACATTAACTAGACCGGTCGAATGGGATCAAGTCGGATGCAAGTCCACAGACTAGCTAGGCGAAGGCTAGATCCACTTACGCATATCTGTCCACGAGGACCGAGAAAAACAAGATCAAGTTGGATGAAGTTGAAACTATGCACAGGGCAACTACGAGGCAAACAAGAGATCATATGAAGAATGCTAAACTTCAAACCGTTCGATCATTTGATATATCGAACTTGATCACGAGTAAGATCGAATGAAAGAATAAGCCATCTAATAAGTTGAGAACGACAGAAACCAAACCATACGAAACTACAGATATGAATCCGAACACTTTGCGAGAAGTATATGGGCCTATTTTCACATATCGAAGATGGAAACAACTATCCACGGCCGAAGAGATCGGACCATTCAAGACGAAAGTCATTCCTTCAAGGTCAATGATCAAGTAGGCGAACAATGAGCAGTAGAACAAAACGACCAAGTACGAGGTTGTGATCGTTGGATAGGTCGGCATTCGAAATTAATGACATCTATCAATGCAAAGGAGCACCACGAACTATGTGCTCGGGACTGATCAGATCACTTTGAAAGGCAAAGAAATGATTGCAATCAAAACCCCGAGCTGGGCTATCGGAACTTCACTAAAAGTGACCGAGCAAAAATAAGATTTCCTTTGTAACCAACTGTTGCGCTATGGCCATTTAATAAAATTCGTTTAGTTTTTTACACAGCGTTTGCTTCGTCAGACGAAGCGGAAAAAAATTAAAGGAGCGAGACGTTGACGTTGAATATACACTCCGACGCGGACCGTTACAAGTACCATGATTGGTTTGCGTATTTTCTTATTAGACGTGTCTTCGTAACAGTTCCATCGAACTGAGTACAGGCAGATTAGCACACGATCCAACAGAGCAAAAATCAGAACCGAAGATGGTAAAGCACTGAAAACTAAATGTGATATTTTTGTTCAAGAGACCTAGAACGCATTGCATAAGTGGGACTCTGGTGTTCACGTGAAACAGGGACACTTGCGCTGGGCTATGCCATGATATTTTATTAGTCACTAAGGTATACAATATATTAGAAACGCTGTGCTTCGGTCTACAGTGTTCACCATTGTGCACGTTTAAGAACAGAATAAATGAGATGACTCCCTGCGCAGTGCTGGTTGAATAGGGTGAACGAATTCTCTCGTTAACTATTGTACGTCAGGCTTAAGGTACTCGGTCACAGTGTGCAGTCTTTGGAGCAGGCACTGAATAGGAATAGGTTAAGATTGAAGGAGCATCTTTCAGGCACGCTTCCAGAGAAAGCTACCGTTTTGCACGCTGTTCTCCAGAGTAGGCATAGGATGGGACGAGGTGACCAGTCGACGATGGGGTAAAAATGCACGAAAAGTTTAACCAACGGAGTGAGTTAGGCAAGTGCAGCTACGTTTGACCGTGTGGAGTCCAGGGGATTTCCCCAAGCAATGTTTGCGGTGATTAGACTATAAAAAGCAAAAAAATAATGCCAAAATATATGACATGGTGCCGAAGTTGGTGGAGTTTTTCTGCCCACAGTCGTACCTAATCCGTTCGGTTATTCAGCGTGTTATTTTGCACTCCATATTTCACCATTCCTGGTTCATCTTCTCTCTCAAATCGGATGGTGAGGTCTACTATCAGAGCAAACCAGCAGGCTATGTTCCAACGTTGTTGATTGCAAGAACCGAAGTGAAGCCCACAAAATTGCAAATTTTTCTGAGCTTCAACGAGACTAATTAGCTCGTTTTTCGGGGATAATGGGGTAAACTGTTGTGCCTTGTCAACTAATTGTCAGCATCAAGAATTATGCAGTTACCACCTATGCGAGAAATCACCGTGATCATTCAAGTCTCAACTGTCTAAGATTATTAGAAATGGTTGAAGAAACCATAGTTAGACTAAATTTATCTAGTTATTATTCTTTGTTTACTGGTTATTTGGAATACAAAAATGTCAGCAAGGCGTTAGGTCTAATTCGTCTGTGTGGACACTCAACTTGGTTATGTGAAACGTACGTGTCACTAATCATACTGTTCACTAGTCACCGACTGTCGGGGTTGTTTTTCCAACTATCCCGAAGTTCTTAGCATTGTCGGAGTGCATTACGGCAGAATCACATGCGAGGGAATATGATGGGGGATTTAGTCATTAAATTTGGTTCCGTACTAAATTAGCACTAGGCGAATGTGTGTGGTCCCGGCTGGTAACTTGGGAAACAACGTGATCGCATTATGCGTGTGTGTCACGGTGCGTTTGTCGAACAAAGGCTAGACAAATCCATTGATGAACTCCATATCAAAAACCGAAACAAGTACGGGAAATCAAGTACAAGCTGTCGGATTACTAGTGTTTATAAATAGCTTTTGTTTTACTACTCGCTTCGATTCGATCTGAATAGAACAATTTTACATCGAAATTTGTGTAGTCCCAGTTCTTTATCTTAGGTGACAGCAGTAATCCTACACTGATCACAGTTCCAGCTTATATCTTCATTCAGTGAGATCATCCCATCAAACTCAAAACCCCAGCGGAGTGATCTCGTTTAACTTAGGGTACGGGAAGATAAGATCTCTGTCAGACGGCTGACAAAATCTAGGCAATGGAGTTTCCAACGTTTTTATTTGATTTTCATTTTGACTTACGTATTTATTTGAAAATTGTGCCGCTGTATGTCCGTATCCTTTTGCCAAAACAAGTAGTGTTTGTTCTTGAAAACGAAGAAATCGATCCTGGACGGTGGCGTTATCAAAACAATAAATATCAGTCGAACATAAACTTTTGGAAAGTTCAACCCCTTGGTTTCCATACACGTCAATTCTAAACCGCGAGGACTACTTTCAGTTTGATACATTTAAATGTCACCAGAGAAACGCAAATACTTGCTTTCTATCAATTGTAGAACACCATACAGTTTCAAATGTTACCATAGAAATATTTCCAGGTCTGACGTTCAACCTTTAAACTAACGATGAATTTTTCGACCTGATTTTGGAATATACTTACGTAAAATATAAACGAAAGTTTGTCCAGTGATTGATGTCCAGAATAAGTTTACTTATAAATATAACTTGGCATTTCTGTCGTACTGAAGTGAGCTACAAATCTTTCGAGGAGTTTCCCAAAAGGATATCTGTTTTGCATATGTTTCGGATGAGATTTTCGTCAATTCACATCGGAGGAAAACGCAAGCCGAAGGTAAAACAAAGCTATGACGCCATTTGACAAGTCACAATTTCACGTCCAAGCTGCACTGCTGGCGACATACCAGGGTTTTTTCTTCGAATAATATCTCTTTCTTTCTGTTTGACATTTCTTCCAGTCTCTTTGCGGATTTTGCAAACAGATCTTGAAAAATGCATCATTTAATGCGTATATACTGCCTAGACATATACGACGTGTTTGTGGTTAGTAGTTGAATGATTTCAACATTAAATGACAAGTTAACTTCGTCTGGACAGGGAAATTGACCATTAGTCATAACGAGGAGACAAAGTGGATGCATACAAACCTGGTGCTTTATTCAGGGTTAAAGTAGCGAACGCCATTTAAACCAGCGAATGGACACTTGTTTTCTATTTAACCATCACTAGACATCCGTACAATCTAGTCAACACTAGTCACAATCATGCACATTAGTACGCTCCAAGTTAAATCAATTGCATCTGGTTCAATTTCTGCCTCATTTTGAGTAGATCTAACACTACGAAAACCTCAAACAAGGTACCACTGCACATTTTGTCGCCTTGTTCCAATTGTAGCATGCCTCGGGGATGGCGAGGTAACATGACGTCAAAAGCAAATAAGTGTGACCAATCCTGTTCATGTACAAACGTAAACACATTTAATAATAGCTACCAAAAAGGATCAAAATTACACCAGATGCCAGTGGAACAAACTAAAATTGTATTTTATTTCACCACGGTAATCAGTGGACATTAGTTCTTCTTTCGAGAAAGACAAAACTAGACCTGGTGTTTCAAATCGCACAGAAATAGTTTTTAATCTCAGCCAAATTAACCCCCCGGCTGCGAAACATTTACTGGAGTTTGGAGTTTGCGAATAGAAAAATGTTCGACCATTAGGAGTGAAGACGCTTGGTTGGCTAATTTTGGCTGATGCAGAATCGATCCAACCCTGGAAATCCTACTACCCTGGTGGGATTCGAACCCATGCATGAATGCAGCAAGCGAGTATGTACCACATGATTTCTATCGATTAATATACAACTTTAGGCCAAATGGCGTTTGTGAATTTTACTTAAAGATCCCAGGTCATTCTCGAAGGCTTGATATGCCGAGTTTTTTGACAGATTCATTTAGTACCACAGCTGATTTACTTCTCCCCTTTGCAGTCCTCTGTCTTCCGCAGCTCCCTACTTGAAAATAAAGTACGCAGCTATTTCATCGATAGCGGAAATGACAAAAGATAAGAAGAGCACATGACGTCAATCACAGTCAACTTTGACAATCTGACTGCCAAGCGGGGTTTCCCGGTGAATCGACCAGCATCGACTGATTAAAATTTACGGACACTACTGGGTAGGAAGTTGAACTGGCTGATTTGTGTAATCCTAGAGCTAGAACCTGCCACTACTGTTTTATTTGCATAAGTAGCGGTAGGCAATTGTGATATTTTCCTCGAAAAATCGACATCAATTTTAGATGGGAAATCAGAAAAAAGGGTGTTCGTTGCTGATCCGGTTTTTATGTTTTGTAGTCATACTATCAACCTTAATTCATCAATTCCGATTTAATTTGGCAACTTGATACCGGACACGCATATGTGGTAAAGGTTGTGGGAACAGGACTGGGGTGAGGGTGAGCAAATGAATTGCAAGCTGCATTTTGTTCTCCTTTGTCGTTCGCGTATCAACCAAGCGAACAGCGCTGATTGTCATGTGATAGTTCAATTGAGTACAACTTTTGCGTTTAGGCTACTTTCATAAAAACATAGTATTTTGTTGTTAAATCTCAAGGGTAGATGACCTAGGTGAATTGCGTACAAGATAAAAGCGGAGTTTCCAAATCTAATTTGCTACCACGTGCTTTTGCATTTGAACCGTGCAGGCAAATCCTCAAAGAGGCAAACCAGAGCAATGCGGAAGTCGTTGAAATCCGATTCAAACAACGTGACAAGTAAAATTTGACGCGGATTCCTAACATGGAGTTCGGTCAGTCCATCACGTTATTCGACATTAACTTGCATCGAGGAAGCACCACTGGATATTGAGTACAAAATTGCATTAAAGTATGAGCTGATGTATTAAATAAGCAATGTTTAACGTCAGTATCTTTTTTGACATGTCAAATGAACTTTCATACCCACGTGATATGAGCGCTCCTATTCAGTGTTGCGTGACATTTTTAGGTCTTTCCGGCTTTCGTTCATTTGTTTTCTAGTTCTTTTTTTTTCTCCAGCGACGTTCTTGATCGAAATGATTAGGTCAGTAAATGAAACAATATAATTGGGAATAATCATAGTGCGTTTCAGCCACCTGAGTTGTAGAGAACGGAAAACAATCTTACCAACGTTTTGCGTGAGTTTTCAAGTATATGATTACAGGCATTTGGCCATCCTACAGTATGAATTGTGGTGGGCGAATTTTGCACAGCGCTGGCTGGTCCTAGTTCCCATAGGAAGCGCAGTCTGCGTCAGTAACTCGAGTGCACACGAGACTGTCATACCTGTTCTAATTAGGACGGTTTAGTCGAGCGCTAACATTAATTGTAGGCTGTAATTTAGTATAACCTGAGAACTGAATGCTCTGTAATTTTTATTATGGTTTGAGCTGGAAGGTCACCCAGGATGGTCCTTACGCCAAATGGCAACCGAGTGAATTAGTAAAGGCATCGATAAATGTTGGCAACTTCCAAGATTCCGGGGCCAATTCGATGTGCAAATTTGTCTCCGCTGGATTCAGCTTTGCGAAAAAATTGCCGCCATTGAGATTGGTGAAGATAGCTTCGTGAATCGGCGGCCGATCGCAGTCACCGACTAACGAGGCATTCCGTCCGAAAGAAAAGTCAATACAAAAATGTTTCTTGCCATTTGCTTTCTTCTCGATATCAAATGGCCCCGCCCAATCGAAAAAATGATATCGGGACCGAAATTCCCTGGAAGTACGAAATGTTAACCGATGGCAATTTTGGTCTTTTTCTTTATCGTTAAACTGAACGTAAGCAGTTACCTGGTCGAGCAAGAAGCATTCTAATGCATGCATTCTAATTCACCATTTCAATTCCTATTTGTGATCACAGGCAAAATCAGGTTTTTTACAATCGATTTATCAGATTTTTTAATTATATTGGCTTGTTGTGCAAAACATGACGGGGCTAGTAGATTATACTGAGTACGATCGTAATATATGCATGAATATCTACGGAGATGGCTGCGCAGTTCAGCACTACAGATTACCCGTTTTCTGGATAATCTACTATAAAAACCAGTTTCACCTTTCTAACGATCATTCATTGTTGCGTTCTGGTGTCGAGAACACTTGCGTACTTCTAATATTGTGATTGATCGCTCATTTGCCCAAGTTACAATATACCATTAGAAATTGGAAAATACAAACCAGTTCTAATGGGGTTCTAGTGAATGAATATAATACTTAGAGCGTGACAAATAATGTACCAAAGAGTGGGCCAGAATATATCCTTAAATATTTCTGAGGCTGCTTTGAACCTTTATCCATGCTTGAAGTTCTTCTGTCTTTCATTCTCGTTAACATATTCGATAGCACTGTTATCCCATTAATGATCACATCGTTTCCATTTCATACATTTTTATAGGCTCTTACTTGAGCCTGATATTTTTGTTGAAACTCCAGGACGGTAAGTTGCTAAATCGTGTACTTTAGAAACAGATTTGTGCGCTGATAAAGTCTACTGTTTTGCGGTAATTATTCCCTTGAAACTAACGGCGAATGTGCTGTCCGTGGCATAGCCGGATGTTTTAAAGTTTTCAGATAGGTAGTTTAGAAAGGATATTTTGGAGTCGCTACCAATTTCCGCCATACACTTCAGGTTTTCAGAGCTACTTGTATTGTTTCGAAAATGTACCATGAGTAGCGTGATTTGAGATCACCTAAACCACTTCATGTATGCCTTTCATGAATGCCTGAATAATATATTGACTGGTATCCGTCTTATCTCGCTTTGATGCGGTGATGAATTCAAACATTTGCGAATATAGTTTACTATGCTGTATTAGCGGCGGTGAAGTTTTATTTTGCCCACAAAGCTTCTCGCAGCTCGAGGACTAGGGGCTGCACGGTAAGGCGAAAACAATACAACTCGCGAACATGACCAGTTCTGCCTCAGTGTCCCCAGGTTGAGACACCAGTTTCTCTGCTCGTTTATACATTAATAAAACTACACTTGCATATAAAGTTATACAATGCCACTATACTTTCATGTCAGTCAGACTATGGGCCGAAAAGAGACGATTTTCTGCCCCCCCCCCGTGCATGCAGCGTTCAATCATTTCCATTTTTTGTGAATTACTTTTGCGATAGAATACCGCGTGCAAAAGCACACGTTCGGCACAGCATTGCGTTTGCCAACCTGCTCCAGTTTTTCTAATTATCTTTTGTTTGTTTGATTGTGATGCCATGGCGGAAACAGTTTTTTGCGAAAGCCCTTCACAGAGACTGTCACACGCTAGATTGTCCAGTGGATATTATTTATCCTACGGAAGCAGACGTCTATCATATCAACATTTACATTTTCAAAGCATTGCTGGTGCTACCAGACCATAGTGTTGATTTCTCTTGACGGACACGTGACGATATGTTTGATGCACTTGGTGTCGAGCTGATTTACTTCAACTCCGCAGTGCTGGGTAAACTGATACCATAACTGTTGAACATCAAAATTTCGAAAAATTGCTTTAGGACTAAAATGTGAACTTTCATTTCATACATAGTACATCCATCGTTCATCCGGTGGAACTGATATTATGCGAACAAATATAGTATATCTGGAAGGCTTGTTCGACAAATTTTGGAAAATGTACCGCTCACCACGTAATTTCCAGATCTGGGACATATTCACTACTCATTTAATAAATTTACTCCAGTAAAATACAGGTCTGTTATAACATATAACGAAACCTCGTGGAAAGATGGATAGTTGGCTTATGGCAGCAGCTGGATTGATTATTCCATGCCTATTAGCAAAATCTCTAACGTTTACAGTGTCATCCATCCGTCTTCAAAGATCGACATGCCAGTGAATGTTTCATTTTACCTCCTACCGAACTCGACCAGCCAGTGCGCTTGGAAAGACCGAATTCCTACTTTGTTTGCAACTTAGTTTCAAGCATGATTCACTCACTCGAAGGTGGTTGGAAGGTGATTAAAAATTCACTAATATCTGTCCATTCGTTTGAACATATTTTCGGGGAGAAATTAACGTGCTGACGACCGTTTAAACATGTTTGAATTTTAGAATGTATGTGAAATTCCAACTGGAACGGTTAGGCTACAAGTTCTAGTGCAATAACACGCAATCGTTATCGTCCATCGCATCGTGTTGAGCTGAGACGAATGTACTTCACCGTTGCTATCCGGATATTATCGCCATAAATCCCGACTACTGTAATTACAAAGCCTTGCTAAATGGTTGAATTTCACAAAGGAGTAATAAAAAACCATTATTCATTTGTTTACCTTAACAACAAAACTGATTTAATTTATCTCCGTTTCCAGCTTACCAGGCTGAGACAGGTAAACAATTATTTTTATGGATAATTGAATTTTCGTTGACGTAAACGGCTACGCTGACGTGTGCGTAGGGATGTTTTTGTCTGTTAGCCAATCAAAGTAGTTCCCCATGAATGAACGGAGACGTATGTACAAGGCACCACCAGGGTCCTGCTAGGGACACTTTAAATCCGGCCATCAGGGTTGAACAAATGTTTTATTAGAGAACATACCTCGGACAAAACATGCACATAGTTTTTTTCAAAGTGTCGAGTTTTTCAAGCTAAATACTAATCAAAAAACGAATATCGGAATATTTGTTTCGTTTTATACAAACCCGTTCGCTTAGGAAAACTATGCTCGAAATGTGTCATATGGATTGTATTTTAGCTTGGAATTGCAGATATTTATATTTTGTTTTTATATATATATCATAGCGTTAAATAATACATTATTAGGACAGAAACACCCCTCGAAAACTAAAAAACAAATGTGATTAGACAGAAACGGCAAGTTAGACACGAAATATGTCCAGATTATCCAAAATGTTGACTTCGGTTCCTTTCGTACAGTTCAGTTGCGCAAACATTAGCATGGGTTTCCGTACACGAATTAGCCAAATGTGAGTAACATTTACAGAACTCTACAATTAATCTGACAATCAAAAATTTAATTAAACCATTTCGTCCCGGGTTCGCGTCCCAGTTCGGGCGCGGTGGATATGCACTGCTGATGATTCCTAACAAGGATGAAACAGCTGTACAATGCTTCAATGGTTTCCTAATGTTTAGTTGAGCGATGATACTACATGATGAGTTGTCTCATGGAAACATTCTATCTCCTACTGCTAACACGTACCATTTTGAAAGCATTAGATTAGAACAAAACAAATGTGGTAGATACTACCGTTTAAGGAAAGCTTTTTTGTCAAACAAACGGTTTATTTGGCGAAGAGAAGTCGACATTTTGGAAAAGAACGAAATAAACTTTCACGGTTTATATAATGACGCAACTGGGATGAAACGTATCAATAAAATATCGATAGTCGAGATACATGAATTCGGTACAAA
Source organism: Fasciolopsis buskii (assembly GCA_008360955.1). Lineage (NCBI taxonomy): Eukaryota > Metazoa > Platyhelminthes > Trematoda > Plagiorchiida > Fasciolidae > Fasciolopsis > Fasciolopsis buskii. Next base: position 214,400 of record LUCM01011555.1, read on the forward strand.
AGAGATGACTAAATTAACCACTTCAATCTGGCAGTGAGTTAGCTGATTACGTGCACGTGCATTTCTTCAGCAAGGCTTCACGTTCAGGCACGTAGTTCTTTCTATCCGAGGGGACACAGCCCCGGGGGACACGTTTGGCAATTCTTTGATGTGCACCTCGTGACGCGACTGAGTTCCTAATCAGATTGTCTAGACATTCAACTTGTCTAAAAGGGAAAGTTTGTCTTGATTTACAAAAGCACATACAGTAGAAAATTTTACAACCGGATGCCGCTTTTAATTAAATTTCCAAACCTGGCAGACTGCAATGAAAGCAAATGAAAAGTGTTCTTCCGGGTAGGTGAAATCAGTACAGTTTAGCTTTGTGAACGGACGTTTGATTTCCGGGATCCGTAGTCCGGTTGCCGACTCCAGATATGCACTGCTTGTCTTACTTTAAAATGAAGGTAAATGTGACAGTTTAGCAACAGAGATGTGAATCAAAGCATAAATGAAAAGTTTGTGGTCCTTTTTGGGATACGCCTTAAGATTTACTAAACCTAATCACTACTTTAAAACAGTCTAATTTATTTCACCCTCGCTTTAGTGTCGAGTTAGTAACAAACAAATTTCCAGCGCTGCTAACAGGGGGTATAGAACACGAGAAGCAGTGCATGTTACAATTAGTATAACCGGTTTGATTAGAACCCAGCATTGACGAATAGTTTGTCAAAAAGTATATTTGCCATCCGTGCTTCATGCATAATACGTCAGCTGTACTTGCGAGTAAATCACTCCGAAAAACCTTTGAATTGATAAAGACTTTCTTATAGGAATATTTAATAATAAACATCAAATTTAGAAGCAGCACAGTCTTCCAAATGTTCGATTTCACTTAGCACAAACCAAACCACGCGAGGGGGCACGTACGGCTGTGACTTTGGCCTTGTTCGTGCGTTCATCGATAGCTTACATTCTAACCTCATGCCGATTACTTTCGTTCGACCCCCATGACGGCTGTTCATACCATATCTTGATACGCGGGTAATCTTCGTACCTATGCCGCGGAGCAGTATGTCGTGGCTTCAAAATAGACTGCAGTACACTTGATGATTCAGTTCCAAACGGCAACAATTGACTGTAGCACTTTGAATAAGTGCTCTAATAGCTTTTGCGATTGTCATTTAATATTATTTATTTTACCAGATGCTAAATTTCTGCTTTTACCCGGATTAGATCACGTGGTTTTCACTGGAAATTATATAGTGTTGTTGAGACAATCAAGATTTCGGCTATCGTATCCAGTTAGTTACAAGATAAGTCTTGGAGAACTGAACCGGGCTTTTTCGGGCGCAAAATTAGTAATTCACTAGTGAGCACAATTCAAAATTGAATAAACAAAATGAATGATATTTTTTTTAATTTGAGACCATCAAATTACACTTTGGATTCGAATCAAGCGAGTTGGAAAAAACAATCAAAAGCGAGAATGCAAAGCGAATGAGTTTGATGCAAGGACTCGAATGAAACTGTAGTAAAAATGCAGACTGCGATGTCCGCATCTCTCCACTGGATTCATCCATATGCCATAGATTACATGTTTATACTATTGGCGTAACGGTTATAAAAGTAGGTGCACTAGGGAATTTAGCAATTACCATAGGTACATCTGACACTTCCACTGGTTACTGAGAACGAACAACACAGCAATCGGTAAACAACTCACTAGAACGTGCTATCATGCTATCATTCTAATGGAAAGGCTCTCGCAATCTAAGCAAAGGAGACAGATAGACCGTCAGCTGCAGTGCTCCCTAATGTCTGCGCAAACGACCGATTGCTGATCAAACTCCGGTGACTATCTTTGAAAGCCGAAATCTCGGTCAAACGATTTGAGCCGTATATACGGATCTTGAAAGTGTTTGTAGGGAAACAGGCAAGCAAGGATTGTATGTACAACATGGGTATAAAACTCATGCTGATTCGTTGATCCAGTCGTTAGATTTTATGAATCCCAGTGAGTTTTGAAACCACGCGTCCAATTTACGTGTGTTTCACCGGTTGGTTTACGGTTGTACCAGAAATCTCATTTAGCAGCCTCAGTAATCACGGCGTGAACAATGTAAGCACATGAAATCTACCAAGATAAAATCCCCACAATGAGCCTAATGGGGAAAGATTTCACCGCAGGTCAGTTCGCATTTATATCCTCACATCCACCAGTGAGAATGATTAGAAAACGTGGAAAGTTGGTTACATATTGAGAGGTCCAGATAATGATATGTGGTTAAATAATATAATAAAAAACCAGATATGGTGCCCATAGACTTAAGCCTTTAAATCATAACAAGTCGTCGAATAATTCCACAGATAGCATATCAATATCTGCAGGAGCGTACGAAAATTTCTGACGGATTCGTCTTTTGGGATGGTGACATCAACTCTTGTATCTTAGCACGTTTTGATTTCCCCGGGAAAGAGGTAGTGAGAAAGACTAGTGATTTTGGAAGTAGCTGTCCAGTCTGGGATCATAAATCACGCCTAAACGTAAAGAAAACATGTCAAAAATGCTTCATCAGAATAGTCGATCAGACGTATCCGAATACAGTCAGAAAACTCTGCCTGGGGAAGCACTGAAATATGTGTTTAAACCCTCCAGGGCGTTCGCAACGTGTCTGACTATCGTTTTACACAAGTAGCAACTGGACTCCTTGCAAGCGGAGTTTGGAACTTTTGTATCCATACTGAATCCAGGTTTGAAAAAACAAGAACTGTCATTAGTTTTTGATTGAAAATAATCCACAGAGGATTGATGTGACTTCCGAATGTCTCCAGTTAACTAGAAAATCAACGAGCTAAATTAAATTAGCTTCGTGATTAAAAAATAATCCCCATCTAACCGGGCATTTACTCGCACCTGTTCCCGTTCACACAACGGCTCGGATATCTTGAATAGCAGGACGTCTGTCATTGAACAACATTGGATTTGCACACAATCACACGGAGTCTGGATTTAGGCGTAGAAACTGGGATCGAATCTGTTTGTTCTCAAGGCCAGACGGAATATGGGCAAACCGACAATTCTTAGTAAGACGGCATATTGGAAGAATAACGTGTAGAGGACCATGAGACCCATTCTACTGAATTCCTAATCAGATTCCCGATATTTACTGTTTCCCGTAACGAATGGCAATGGGGACCAAATAGTCATCGCTTATCGAAATACCAGTTTCAATTTTTGTCTTTGGAATCAAACAAGTCACGGATATTTGTGACTCGTTATTAACCCAATAACAGGAAACCAACATGACAATAACTCTGAGCAGTTTGTCGATTACTGGTTGTGATGACAGTGATTTCAAATAAAATGCATAGGGTAATCTGAAATTGAAGATGAATTCAAACTGTGTTCCAATACGTTTGACTACCTAGTACGTTTGTGCATATCCGGACGAAATGATACAATAATTATAGAAAAAAAAAACAACGGATGCATCAAATGTTGTTTTTCACTGCAAACTGTTACACTTTAAGCTACAACACGTTTTGCAAACGTGTTTTAAGGAACAGTGTCCACAGTACACATAATGCATGCTAACGGCACACTTAATGGACAAAACTGTGTGATGAAGAAAATACATTTCATAGTGCACTGAACCAAAATTCAGTTTGTTATTGAGCCCACCAACTACTGCCTCATTGTAGCATTCGGCTCACAATTAAATTGTTATCCATTCTCAAAATTTTATTTAATGAATTCATTTCTCGTACAAACCGGAGTGACTAAGCCGTGCACAATCGAAATCGAATAAAGATGGCAAATCATTGGACAATTTTGACGCTATTGGCATAACGCGATTCATAATTCGGTCCAATTTCTCCTGTCAAAATAAATAGATCACGATCATCTTTTTCTGGGTGAACCGATCAGCGACTATCTGAAAAAATAGCAGAGTTTTGTTTCCTATTTCACTCGGATAGGGAACATATTTGATTCGAGTAAAACGTGTCCCCTTACATCCTCGTCTTCCGTGTTTCTTCCCAGGTTCATGCACCCGAGCGGAGTTCGATTGCATCGCGTGATTGGATTTGATCACGCGATAGATCAGAAGTGATTTCACAAGGCAGCTTTGACTATGAACTTTTTTCCATTACCATTACCTACTTCTCTAATTAGACAGGATTGAATTTGGTTTCAAACCTGTTTATCTGATGCTATTTCCCGTGGATCTATGTGAGCATATGTGTACGATAATTTTGGACACAACGCACAAAGGAACTGAAATCTCAGGGGACTTCGCTTGTCTTAGGCAAAATGTTTTTCAAATTGGCAGTTGGACCATTTGTCCGGATAACGGAATTTTGTTTATCCTACCTCAACTAGGGGTGCTCATTTCGGGGGCATTGAAAACACAAGAGTGTTTTTCCGTTCGTCATTTTCATTTGTGTTGTCTGAGGAAAACCAAATAGGATTTAACAATTACCAAAGTGAACCTAGTTATTTTAATTGTGATTTCCGAAACTTAGCATCTGTTATTATCGAAACTGACTAAAGTCAAATGGCTCGTGGCTAAATTTGTCATGGTTTGTGATGAAACAGACGGATCGATGTACTTCACTTTTGAAATTGCCGTTTGAAATCAATATTTCAGGTAGTCCTGTCGCATGTATTTTTCCGAACAGCTGCTCGTGGTTGGGAGCAAAGCAACCATCGACCAGTGAGTTCCTAAGAAAAGTAAATCGTGCAAAAAAGGCAAATTTTATAGACGAAAGAGTACATGGGTGATACCTGGTAACTTCATTGTCAATTGGTGATCTCGATAACAACGTTCAGCTACTGGCTTGTTCTATTTCTCTGAAATGTTATCACGATGCATCGGTTTGGATGTATTCATGGCGAGGAAATGTGAACTGGTTACTTAAATTGTTTACGAAGGTCCTGGAAATCGATTATTCTGTTCCAGAACAAGTTATTCGCAGAAATCGACCTAGCAAGCAAGCATGTAACGGTTTCACTGAGCGTTTCAAGTTTGGGATTTTGACTTATACCTATTTAGAACTGCAGATTGCAGAAAGATGTGTACCGGCGAACTTTCATAGTCGCTCAAAAGATTTTATTCGAACGAGCTGTGTTTGTTAAGTTATAGCAAATAATTCTTGACCATTACCACGATATAAAAATATTCATTTTTAACAAACTGCACTAAGTTTCCATTCAATTTATTTTGGACCCGCCTACCACTAGGTTTAGCTCACGTGATTACTAACTTAGGCAGCTCTTATGTTTATTCCAATGAAAGGCAGTTAGCGTACGAATCATGTCTATTCATCCGTGTTTATTACAGCAGTGAACCAATTGAAATCGTTCTTTTATCATTAACTATGCTACAGACTCCATTCTCAAAGCACAATGCGTGGATCCTCCGGTAAACTTTGCACTCCGTGAGCATCAAATTCGATTTTTGCCCGCAAAAAGGAGCTCATCAGTGGTCCATACCCATTATCGCCTTCCGAAACCTTTAGCGTGATAAATCAATACGTTATTTTTATCTTCTCAAACCCCTCGGGGGAGGGATCCGCTTACTGGGTCAAACTTGTTCGACATCGGTCTCAGTGACAGTCAGTTGATGCTATCACTCGATATTCACAGTCTACAAGGAAAACCTTTGCTTCAGCCAAAAATAATGCTAACTAAGCTGTCTATTTCACTTTCAGTTTCGAGTTGTTTGGTTGGGGCGGAAATCTGAATGAACACGGCGACACCATATTCGTGTTTTTGTCAACACGGCACATTCCTACAGACAATAATACCATTAGAAATAAAAACAAAAGACTAAAGATTGGTCGTTTATTATCGTTTCTTCCTTAATTCCATCACGAGTATAAAGTGTCCGAGGTTTTAGAAAAAAAAACATGACACTGCCATCTTGGAACAATAGGCCAAATCGAAAGCACATGTCTTCGAATTCGGCAAACTCGAAATCGGGTCAAGAATAGAAATGACTGGTCTTTAAACCGAACTGTTAGTACCTCATTGTTTGGACATTCTGTACCCCGACAAATATGCTTTGTTTATGAACAATATATATTTCTTAGCTCGCAATTTGATCCGGATTCCCGCGTGGGATCAATCTTAAACGCATAAGCTAACTGGCCGTTTTCTTACTTATCTGAATCTGACCATGTCGTGGTCATTTCGCAAATACTTTCAGATGCATCGCGGAACACACCGGTATAACTTGAGACCTATGCCACTTCGGAGCTGATACTTAATTGACAGTTGACCTACGAAATGTATGAGTTTTAACCACCTACCAATTCAACAGCCCACGGGTTTGTTTACAAGTTTGATGTGAAGGTTTGGGGTATCCATGCCAATGATAAGCTCGACATTTGCACATGGTAACTACGTTTCTAGTAAGATGTATGGCATACAAATTGGAAACATTTTACACCTACTTTATTTTGCTACATGACCAGAGGCGGTGAACTTAGCATGCCAACTTTAATCACCTATTGAACATGAGAATCAAAGTTCAGTTTTTCCACTTCTACTGGGCATCCCCTATTGAAATACGTTTTGTGGTCGTTAGGTTGTCAAAACAAAAAGGCTATTTGTGTTCATCATGTAAAAATTACGCAACATGAGACGGCAGTCGTTCTTTTACCTGTTAAAACTGGTCGATTCTGACAACTCAGCAATGTGAAACTCCATGGTCAGAATCACTTAAACAAAACGAGTATACAAATAGGCACAATATGTGAATTGTTTACCGAAGGAAATAGTGGTTGGAAATTATTCGCAAAAAACCTGTGGAATGCACCATTTTTTCAACTCTTACCAATTACAGGTAAGCAGATGGAAGCCTGGTATCATCAGAGTAGGTAATAACGCTTAAAATGTGCGTTGCAGTTCGTAATTGCACTCATGTTCTGTACCGTTAGTGTAGCTTACCCTAGTTTAGAAGTTGACGTGGGATCACCAGAGGCTTGAAGACACAAAAAAGGTGACGCTCTGATTACAAATGCAAATCTTAAACGAGATACTGGCGCGTTAATTTTGAAGTCCACACGAGAACAGAGATAATCCCAAGTATTTGAATTACTAAGAATGTGGAAGGGTAGCGATTTCGTTGAAGAATGACACGATGGTCAGTCTGACGTTTTTGTCGACTAGGTAAGGCTTACCATTAGAAAGAGTGCACAGTCTCAAACTGTGGGTTTTCGTTGGAAAAAAACAAATCGTTGAGAACCTACCCGGTAGGGTAATGGTTCAAACTGAAACCGTGCATTCCGTGTTCGCGTCCCAGTTCGGGCGCGGTGGATATGCACTGCTGATGATTCCTAACAAGCTGGATGAAACAGCGGTACAGTGCTTCCATGGTTTCTTAATGGTGAGTTGAATGACAATGTCAAGTGATGAATTATTTATTAAAAGAATCATATCCTTCCAAACACGCCTACTGCGCATGAATCTGATACGGGAGTTTACTGAAATCAGGTGACTGAACAACAAAGCACCGCATACAAACTAGCAAAATGTGCCAGTTACAGCGAAATCATTCAAGAACCTCAAAAAATATGTGTGATTTTTCAACGAATATTGGAAAAAATTGGTTAGTTTTAACAATTTGTGAAAATCGTCAAAAGCGCTCCGTTTGTGTGCTTTAAGGTAAACCCATTAGTAGTAAATTGCACGCTCACGAAATTGGTAGGTATGAAAAGATAACCCAAGAGTATCTATTGATAACTCCTTAGCGACGTGGACTGGCTTTTGATTTATCATAAAATGTCAACCTCACATATCCTCTTCGTGACCTCCAATCCAGCCTTAACCGATTCAAGTGCCTTACGCTGGATTTTTTTCTGAATCGTCCGAATGAACCTTTGAGAAGCGTATAACACCCCGGATTCGTTGCATTCCCAAATGCTGCCGATTCCAAATGCCGCGGTGCTATGTCAACAAATAATCGAAGGCAAACTAGACAAACGTGAGTGCTCTTCCCTTCGGGAATTAACACTTCGAAAGTTGAATAACGAATCACGTAAGTAACTTGATTACGGCAGAAGTAAGAGGCACAAAGGAATTTTTAGTGGCCTTCGATGCTAACCCCATTTCTGGCTCTCGGCACCCGCGCAACGCTGAGTACAATTTACTTCATTGATTGGCTTGCTAAAGCAAAAACGGCCATGACATAAGAAAGACACAATCAGATGCTTTTAAACTATGTGCCTTACACATGCTAATCAATAATTTGTGTCTTTCTGTGGTCACTTTACACCAGTCTTCAAAACCCGAGTCGGATGTTTTCCAAGCGTCGTTCAATGTGATCACTCTCTTGCGCCTATTCGCATTAGGAAGTGCCGGTTTCATACATTCACTGATTTCGTTTGAGCACTTGGCTAACCTTCTGGCAGACCAGTCAGTCTGCCTGCCTTACGGGGTGCGAAACTATTGCATTGAGGTCACATTTGTCCGGTGTTTTTTCTTAGGGCCAAATCTTTTTGATGTGACTCGGTCTTATAAATTCCGTTGCGTTTATGGGCTGCTTAGGGAAGTCCTTATCAACCCGTCGTCTGAAGGCTGCGTTTTTTTATAATTCCGATTGATGAGCTACCAAGATGGAAAGGGTACCGAAACAAGTAACTTAGTATCGCCTGATCCAAAGCTACTTTCTCAACTGATCTATTGCTTTTGCATAAGTAGAAATAAAAGATAATGCTTGGTTCATCAGTTCAAACATTCAAATACCGGATAGCTCATTTGACTACAGCGAGACCATACCCTGTCTTAGTGAATTCGACTGAAAGCCGTAAGGTTTATTCCTCATTGGCATTAAGTCATTCAGTGTGCACTCGAGTAGACAGCATCACTGCGAGGTTACCTGTAATGAATGTCTATCACTCACTATCCGCTAATAGTTGGCCGTCGATTCATACATGTACTAAATATCGACTGAAAACAGTGTATGCACAAATAAGCGTACCTTATTCTCTCATATTCCACTTCGGTGGCTAACCTGAATATTGCTATAGATCGGTTCTACTCTTCTCTGGAAAGGTCTGTCGAAAGTTCCGCGTAGGGATTAGTTTTCTCTTGCATTTTCTAATTCACGCTGAGCTTCGACAAGCCCAATATCTTTGTCTTAGTAGATCGTTAGCATTTCTCCTTGTCTGGACATGAATTTCAACAGCGTTCAAACATTTCCAGATGCACTGCACGCTTCTGGAGAGGTTTAGTGATGCAGCCCATTGGTTTCTCATTTACTTATGATATCCCACTTATTAATTTAATGCGATCTAATGGAAAAGAAAAAAAACCCCGGTGAGTCTGGACATCTGGTCCCCAGGCCATAATCTGCTCATCCATGAAGGTTGGATATCTTCTGCACGAATACTATTTCCCAATAATCAGTCGGATTGCACCAGTCGAAAAATCTTCGCTTAGTCTCTTTAGTATCTAAAGTTTGTTTGAGGTATGATTCCTTCATATGGTAACCTATTTAGTTCTTCTGTGGTTTGGTAGGAGCTAGACAGTATGACACGATGTCTGTTCATTGAAGTTGACCAGAGTAGTCCGTGCATCTCCAAGACAAATGAAACCAATTGAGAAAATCGAATAAATTTTGATTGATATTTCTGGGTCACGTTTTGCCAAAAGTTTCAATTACTGGCCGTAAACCTGATTCTTCGTATTGCTATTAGCAACTTCATCAGCTCACGTGATGTTCGGAAATTTCTGAGGTTTGATCTTCATCATATGATCTCGGCATGTGCTTTTCATGCGCTTCAACCTCATGCAATTCTTCACCGGTAACGGTTTCAAGGATGTTCTCTGATTCTTCTGTTTATTGAGAATTAATCAACATTCGCATAACCCGGGGTTGGAATTGCAGTCCTTCAAAATATCTAGTGAAATGCTCATATCCAGTGATACCAAGGATACTAGACAAGAAGCATTTATTTCCAGCCATACCTGAGTCTCGCCCCTTTTTTCTCAACCTAACTATTAAGTCTTGGCTTATGTGCATTATGTAACGTATCAGAATGAGAGTCGCTCTGAAGTTAGGTCTTACCGGTCAGCTGCTTTTTAAATGTCGTAGATTCTGACTAACAATCTTGATGCGATTATTTCCAGTCATCAAATGGTTAAAATAACTACTAATCAACGTGAAAGAATGGACGGGGTTGGTTTTCATTACCCACGACGAAGGTAGGACAGTGTCCCGGTGTCTGATACCCAACGCACAAAATGCAGTGTATGAATTACAGAAAGCAACGGACCGCGTATGGCGCTTTGAAAATGAATTATCTGAATTTCATCTCATCGGAGAAGTTGATTCTATCTCCCACCTTATTGTACCGTGAGTATTGCGGTCACAGCCATTCAATCTGTATTGTTCTCCGAGGCATTAGGAGCTCGCTCTAAGGAACCAGCTTGTGACTCCTATGACACTGACGGTGTACTCGCAATTGTTCTTACTAGTATCATGAGAAGCGGCGTGGTTGAATGCATAGTGATTAGGAAGAAACATTTAATAAACATGGAAATTCATGTTGATTTCTCGCAAACGATTGATCCACTTGACACTGTTTGGTCCCGCTGTCCCCAATAATTTAGTTGTATAATTTGCCAGTAACTGGCCCTGAAATCGATCAACTACACTTGTCGTTGCGTATTCCGCCTCATGGGTATAGGAAAGTAGGATTCCTTCACTGATCTATCATAACCGTAAGAATAGTACTGTTTTGTTACTTTCGATTTACTCATGGTAGCTTGTTCCTTAGATAAGATGTCAGTTTGGGATTAGGTTTAGCATTGCACACATGATAGGTGGATTGATTGCTTAGTCTCGCTGTCACCAACATCATTTTTGCTTTGGTCAAAGTGACCAGAGGAAAGGTCATCTAACTCCCTCTGCTCATTGCCTCGGGACTTAACTGTGGTTTCATAATGAAGTCAGCCCATACTACCGTGAGAGACCACGCGGTAGAAAGTCGGTGAGGGAATGAGTACGAGTGTTCCAAGAGGATGGACTGACATGATTGGCGGATCTAGTTAAAAGAGCACCGTAAATGATAGCGGAATCAAAAAGAGTTACAAAGACAAAGATAATTAAATGGTAAAAATGGCATGGAACAAAGAAAAGGTTATTCTCGTCTAAAGATGTACAAATTCGGCACTGTGGACTGACTTTCTTTTCCTCATGTTCTCCAAACGTTTAAGGCACTACAATTTTGAAGGCATGCAGAATTCAGAGATAGTTGGTCAGTCACTTGGTTTGGCTTACTTACCTACTCCCCCGTCATCTAGTATGATCCCTAACTCCGTAGCTGATTAACAAGTAAGAAGGTAAAACTGATGCTCTGTTATTTGTCGAGCATGTCATCTGCATTTTGCATTCAGCCTTCCGCTTGAGGTTCACAGTACGCTTTGGTAGGCGACTATGAATCGGAAAGAATTGGGACGGTCAGAGAAGGCTTCGAGCGCAAACTACTCCCCATATGGCGAAGGTTCGTCATAGTTACAACCCTTGCTCTTGTGTGATGTATGCACTTTCAACAGATGCAATGCATCCTTTTTGTAACAAGACTTCTGTTCTCCTCGCACAGTTTGCTTTCAAACTGCCAGCCTGGTGTGCAACATGAACAACATTTAGACCAGTTGAATCTACCGGATTACGAAATGTTCTTTAGTAGTTAGGTTCGCATCGCAGTCCACACGGTCCACAATAATGGTCAACGGATCTGAAACTGCCTAGGACATCGATGCAATCGCATATTGCCCGGGTGGACTCCGTAGCCTCAAGTTGTCCCTATTTTAAAACCCTAGAAAACGTCCACAGCACCAGCGCGATTGCTAACGGAAGATCTGTTATTTTCCGTCTACTCATACAAAACATGCTGTTTCATGTTTGTAGTTGGCGTTATTTCCGTTGCTAAGAAGATGCCCTAGTGCGATGGTCGAAAATAATGCTTTGCATAGTGATTCATCGAACTGAGTTGTAATAACATGTAATATTTCAGTCGAATTTCGGGCTTACTTCTTTTCTTGTTATTTCGAAACGCATTTTGTGTACTTTCGCACCCGATAGCGAAGTGTATACCCTAATGTCTGAAAAATAGCTGTCAGGCAGTACACCAATATCCATGTTCACAGTCACGCGGAACAGAACGGTCTCGAAGATTTTAGTGTTTCTTTACCAGACAAGTATAAATCATTTGAAATGGCGAACCACTCACCAAATTGCAAGTAAGCACACTAGAACAGACAGTATGCAAATTAAGTACGATAGTATTCGTAAGAATCCGCTATGGTCCAATGGACCGATACATGAATGGTTTGATAACATGGTTCTTGGTACTAGAAAAGGTTGGTAAGAACCGATATACCTCAAACTTATTGACCATTATATTTCTATTTGATCTTGAACAATAAAGTTTGCAATCCACTAAATACAAACCGACATGCAATGAACAATGAAAGTTCGTTTTTTCTGTCGTTTTTTATCACCCCTGGATGCTGTGGGAGAAAAGTCAACTGACAGAAACAAAAACAAACAAATAAACTCGATTAGGCCATAGCTTCAGTCTGTATCCGTTGATTAGTTGAACGATTCGGAACAAACAAGTCAATTTTTTTAACGTGTTTGCTTTATTCAACATAATCGTGCGATCGCTAGCATGCTACGCGAGTGTGTTATGGTTTTTTGCTTTAAATGCGACACAGAAGAAAAACTAACTACGACGAATATGACGATGAGGAAACAATGGTCTTCCAAGGAAATCCATGTATTTGGATATTGATTTTTTGTGGGATTCACGTCATACGTGCACCCTTCCTAATAATTTAGAATACTACAACTCAAGGCTACACGACTTCACTAACAGGCTGTTGAGCTCTGTAGCGCTATTTCAGTCACATTTGCAATTTTTCTGTTAGGAAAGGTGGAAAATGAAATGGTTAATTTGGCGAAAGATTTTGGTGGCTTGCTGTGGGAATGACCGACCCAGCCAATTTTGCTTATGGAAACCCAAGTTGAGAAAATCTGAGTGACACAACAATGGATGCAGTTAGATTTTAAATCGAACCAACCAGAGTTTCCCGCAGTGTCGACGAGCAACGAATTTTCCGTGTGAATTAAAACTGTCGCCTACATTTGTATCTTTGTTATGTTTCCGTTTTTGATTCGATACATGAATTTCGTTTCCGTGTCCTTGTTTTCCAGTTCGGGAACTTTATGGGTGCTAGTAAAATGCACTGACTAATCGCAGTTTGTTTTTTGTCACGGCCCAGTTCCGTCTAGTAGTTCGTTTGGATTAACCGGAGACGTTCATTTTCGCCGGGGTTTTTTATGTACTTGTCGCGTTCGCGGAAACTTCTTGTCGAAATTGACAGACCACGCAAAACTGTGTGCTCCCAAACAAACTGCCAGGCAGGAACATTTTAGCTTTTTTATTTTGGTTATCAAATGGTAATGCATAAATCATGGTCAAATTTTTGACTAATTCCGACTAGAACTCACCGATAGCTGCATGATTATGCGGACACATGTTTGTATTGATGAACAATAACTAGACAGGCTTTCATTCTTTAAACCACTACTGGTTTAGACGATATATCACTCCAGTTCCCTGACAACGGAATCTAGAACAAATGAAGATGGTTATTTAGGAGAGTAATCCCCAAACAGAGCCGAAGCTTTGTGATTTTTGTTGGTTCAAACGTCGAGATATCCTCTTCCGTATACTCGCAACTAGCCCCATTTGTTCGAAGATCAATTCTTCGGTACTGCGTCTTGGCAACGGATGGAGGGATTGACTAAAATTGGTTCATTACTTTTGGAGTCCACTGCGAGTTTCAATTCCATTTTATTATATTTCTATATGTCCGTACCTGTTGTTTTCAATTCATTCCAAATGGTGCGTTTTGCTAATGATATCAGCATACCTGTGAGACTTCGCTCTGGATGAGGATCCATTGAATAACATACAAGATTCCCGACTAATCAGACCGCTTTAAACTCACAGCGTCTCGTTCAATTCGATTACATATCATAAAAGTACCCTTGTCAGTCACAGAATTCGGCGCCCATACTCCTAACAATACAAGTTGGGTATGAACTGAGCAAGCCATTTTATGGTTCTGACTTGATAAACCATCTGACCTGTTCGTTCGTGCACTTTCGGTTGAAAATATTTGCTAGCAGAGGACACGGTTGTGATTCAGGTCACCAACATGATTATCGTAGACCTCGATTTGAGACCTCAGCGATGGTGATAAAAAAGTCGTTGTCAATGTGAAGGCCATTGACATTCGTCTCGGTGGACGAGGAACCCCAAAGGGGAAAAAATGCATTAATTAGACGAATGGTCATGAGTTAATTGGAAGAGATCGTGACACATGGTTTGATCAGTTGTTTCTATTTAATGTCTATTAGTCGGCAAACAACATCGTAAGAAATGCCTGCCTGGTTTCCTATGACCGAAGCTCTGACCTTCTCGACTCATGAACTACCAGCGGCAATCAGACCAATTTCGGAAATCGTCTATTTTCGGACACACATGTGTGTGTTTTGTGACATTTCTATGATAAAGTTTTAAGCAGAATTTCGGATGAACATCAACGGAAAAAATGTGAATTTCGCAATTACATGCAAGTGGCGTCAAGGCATGGCGGCCGTCATTGAGGACGACATTTGAACAGACGTAAATCATTAATTCTGACTAGCTTGGATGAGAGCTAATGGTGCAGTGACAATAGACGAAATCCATTTAGAGAGCTGGAATCCAAGTCATGGGTAAGATGCTAGATATGTTTCACTAATGGGGTTTAAAAGGAAGCAAAAGCCAGCCGGGTGCTACACCGAATGACATGGGGTCTGTGCATGAAATTTGTGATCCGACTGTCAGACAGTCGAATGTATTAGGGGCGAATGCTTATCTTGCAGACTTATAATCGCATACCAAGAATAGTTTAGAATTTCCGGTGAATAGCATTTGTAAACAATATTAACCATTCTTAACTGGAAAACGCCTCATATTGATTCCGTAGCTTCCGACGTGGACATCAATTTTTAGTGCATATGACGAAGCATTCGCATTACGAGTGGGTGTAACATGCGTTTATCGACGAAAACCCGAGTCTACAACAGCATGTTCAGTCCTACTATGCTGGTCAAAAACATTGGCGTTGACAACAGCGATGAAAAGAATTTCCTTGTTTGAAAATGGTTCCCTCATTGATTTGGTAGAATATGGTGGCAGAAATATATCAGCATCTGAGCGGTTTGGCGCAAGATTCTCGTTCCCAGGGTCCCTTCATCGCAGCGTGTATTCAAACAGGGGGGATGAGGTGCCTGATACATGCGCTTAGCCAACCCGCGGAAGGACAGTCTCATTGTATACTGTTCTAACAGGCAGGTAATATTTGAAAGACGAGTCGAGGTGTCCGGTCGATGGTATGCCAAAACGTATAGAACATTTATCCAATAGACTGGCTCGCATCACTGCACTCAGTCTACCGGATTGCAGTCAACGAGGTTCCTTCTCCGAAAAGTAAAAACAGTCAAAAATGACAGCTGATACGGATCTATGCCAAACAAAATGAAGCTCCGAATGCGAAATCACTTCGGAACAAGATAGTTGATCGACTTGATGAATAACAATCCATTCTTCCAAAGCACTGCATTTGAGATTCTCCATGCATAGTAGTTCGCGCACTCAGACAGCAGTCAAAGCACTACACGCCGATAGAAGGAAGAGGAATAACAATAATTTATTGAAAAACATTAATTCAAATTTGGA
>LUCM01011556.1:3905-22711 GCA_008360955.1 Fasciolopsis buskii
TTTTGGGTTTATGTTGGTGACCCGGGTTGAATGATTTATTAGATATAATGCTAAGCTTAACAAACAAGTTATCTGTCAGATTTTGCATATCATACTACATAACAAACCCGGACTAATAAAGGTTCTACAGAAGGAAGCAGATTTTGGCCCTCTGTTTCTAAGTTCAAGAAGGAAGGGTGAGTGTGTCGGTAGGTGTTGACGAAAACAGAGGGCCCAAATGGGGTAGTTCTGCCTTTAAGGAGTTTCGCCAGTTTTCGGTTTGGGTTCGGCTGATCTAGAGCTTGCGGCTTTTGCAGTTTGTATCCGTGGTTATGCAACGTTTCCATAGCTTTAGTTAGTCAATTTATTTGCAGACGCAACTGAAATCCTCTGATTCTATAGGAATCCCACTGAAGTTTAGCCAACTTACAGGTTATTCGGCCAAAATAGGCTCTTTTGTGGGGCACTTTTAGAGTGTTGGACGGAATAGTGTCATCAAGGCACTTGTGTAGTTTGGAGTATAATTGTTTGGCGGCCGCTTGCACTTTTGGTTTTAGAAACGACGAGTTACGAGCCAGAACAGTTAGACGATTCCAGTCAGCCTTGAAATATGGCCTTTGGCTGGTTGGGGGTATTTACCCAGGAGGAGCGATGTAAATGAACATCTAACAAGCAGATGATCCCATCCAGGTAAACCAGCCTTAGTGGACTTCTGAACGTGTGTTATATCTATTCTGAATATCAAGACAAGAACATTGATATTCCTTGTTGTTTCATTTACGTGTTGGGTTCAACCGCCAGGGTGAATACTTTCAAGGAAAGCGAGCAAGTAATTCGGGGCAGAAAGCGTAAACTAGCATACGCCAGGTGCACTGAAACCTACAGAGATCATCTTATAACCTGTAGGTCAGAATCAGTATTCGCTAGTTCCGTAATCAAAAGATCATTTTGGCAGGAACCTTGGAGGAGGTAGATTCACTCAATAAGAAGGCTCTGGTTGCCCATCTCACAGTTGGTCATAAGGGCATCCTCGATGGTGTTTAGTGTGGCATTCGACGCAACGTAGCTGGTATAGGTTCTCCGACCTAGATAAGGCAGACAGCTCCAATCTGAGTTTTACGGCTTTTCCTGGAGGACTCCCAGCCGGGAATGGTTATATCGTTGTCCGGAGGGTGATTAATTAGCAACGTCCCGGTGGTTAGTATGAAATTAAAATTTAACAAGAGTGCGAAAAGACGGATGAATAGCATTTTCCTTAGCTTGAAGCTTTCATTTGGTAAAAGTAGCGAAATTTTCCCAGAAGAGCCTTTGCCACTGATTGATGCCATGGCGGATGAGGCTCGGTTTATCTTTCGTTGAGTCTTGAGGAAATAATCAATTTTACTTTCATCCGATTTTTATAATTTTCTGCATCTCATTTGTGGCCTCCCTTTTTTGGGAGGGTGTTGCACGACTTAAGTATGGAAGCATCGGCCCAGGGCAGTGTGACTGGAAGTGGACGGTAGACTTTCCGTCAGGCGTGTTGAGCAGGACATCTGGTGGTTCGTTAACTCCTGGACTTAGGTGATGCAATCCACTCACAATAAATTCAGCCTCAGGGGACGTTTCCGCCATGGTCATTTTGGCTAATTCATGTTCAGTTACATCAGAAGAGTAGGGTGAGACATATCTAGGAGAGGTCGAGCGAGAGGGAGGGCGGTAAAGGAAAAAGGGGTTGACAAAAACGGTACAGTTTTGCGGAATGGGAGACTTCTTTGGGTATAAGGAAGACAGCAACAATCGGAGGATGCTAGTGAGTTTGGACCATAGTTCACACATTTGCCAGGTTGCAAATAAATTTCATTTCATCGTATGTTGGGTGGCACCGATTGAGACGGCTGTAGGGCTAGATGTAGCCGAGTGGAGGAAATCGGACGGCTGCTGGGTATGTGGGTGGCGGAAAGCCTCTGACTTGTGCGGTCGGGCCTGCTTTCGATATCCTAACAAGTTTGAGGTTATAGGGTTGGCCGGTTTATTTAATAAGCTGGTAATGAACTTTGAGCCGGATTTGCAGTGGAGATTTGCATCCCGACGTGGGTGGTTCAACGTGAAACTTTTTCGTTGTAGTTGAAGAAGGTGGGGAGAGTGACTTGTCAAAATCAGCTTCACATTTCAAAGGACCTTATGGGAGTTTGTGACCCTGAATATATGTTTAGTGATTTAGAAGCAAAGCAGGCAGTCTTAATGATCTCAACGCTATTGGAAGCTAGGGTGCTCCTTTCTTTGAAAACAAGTATCTCACGCTGCAGCAGTGTTTTTCTCCGCAATCCTTATGATTTGCCCAGGGTGTTAACAACAACGGTTTCTTTCGTTATGATAAATTCACGGTCGACTATTTTGTCCTGGAATTGCGTTGGGAGCGGACAGAGGTTTGGCTTGACCTTGTTTCGTAGTCTCTTAAAATGACTAGGATGATGATCAGTGTTACACGCCTCCGTTAGGATTTTGGGACCTTCAGAAATTAGTGGTCTGAAATATTAACGTTTACGACAATCCTGATGCTCTGGATGCGTCTAAGTGATTCAATAAATCGACTAACCCCGGAAAGATGGTCTAGAGAGGGATTTAAGAATGGCTGGATAAAATGGAAGAGTGGAGCCAACTTGGCGATGGCTAACTTCACTGCTATTGGTTGGGTAACAGCGCTGAAAGGTTGTTTCTCCAAGTCTTGGAGTCTGTTGTTTATTTCACTAAATACGCGAACAAGCTTGCCCGAGCAGTTGTTTTTATGATTTTGGCGGGACCGTGGCCCGCTTGTTGTTCTGATTGTAAGTCTTACGGGTTTACCACCAGCATGGTGTTTGAAAACTGCTTAAGGTGGAGTAAACGTGCTATGAGAAAACAAAGAACGGCAAAAGATGAAAAATATATAAACATTTGTGGATTTTTATGAGAGGAGGGCACGATATTTTCCCCGAAGATGTGCATGCAAAGTGGATAAAACCTGGAAAAGGAAATTAGTTAAGTTTTAACTCGCGCCATTTATCGAGGAAATTGTCATATACGGGTGGAATCCCAGAACGTCATCCAGCTATGTGTCATATGCTGGTCTGCACCGGGTACGCTAGCTGTGCCAGTCTCCAAGTGAAACTGCACTGCTCGCATGTGGCGGGTGTTCCGTGACCCAGGAGGCGGTAGTCTCCAATTTTTAACTTCCATCGTTCTTGTATCACTGCTGTTTCTTTTAATGTTCACCCTTCTAAGTGTTTATTTTTTGTTCCCTCTTTTGTGTCATCATTTAAACCTAAAATTGCAACTGTCTAAGGCTACCTAGAAGGGTATCCTCCGAATCCCAGCCCGTGTTTGGAATGGATAACGCTAGGTCTGCTAGGCATTATCGCCTGAAAGAATCTCGAAAGCTAAGCATTCAACTCACCCAAACGTCAGTCACATGCAACGGCTGAACATAAACCGTGTGAGGGATCAGGTTGCCCGTGGATATCTACAATAATAAAGTGCCCATAACTTTGATATCCAATTCAGCGCGCTACATTAGACCAGTCCCAGGTGACTCTCATCAACGCATCCTACTGATGACAGGCATCCCCGGGATTAAAACATAACGGGAAAATATACAAAAATGCATGTGCAACAAGCAACCAAGCCTAACTCACTGCATTAACTACGAAAGGCAATGTGATGGATAATATTCACCTTAATCCACCTTCAGTCGAAGCCAATGACGTACATTGCGAAAGCACACCATGGTTTCTGTGAACCAAAACTTCTCAAACAAAATCGTCCTTGCTTTGCAGATCACAAGTGAAAGTTCCCATCAGCCGACGATTCCCATGGATATTCGCCGAATTGGGCATAACGTTATCACCAGGGTTCGGATTTCTGTTGCTTTTCTGCCGCTTGTTCCCCTCCTGCAACAAAACTGCAAGTTCATTGGTCCCACTGAGTGTATTTTTCTCTTAGTAGCGATAGTTTATTCAGAATCAGAGGCTCCAAGATTTTGGGGTTCACTTCCACTGGTACTAGTGGATGGTCATTCAACGTTTTTCTATTTTCTGCCAGGAACGTCAATGGATTTTTATCCCTTAGTCGCCGACCAGGCAAAACGTCACGCTGAAACCTTCGAACAGCTTAGGTTATTATTTTCCAGGCTCCACTCCGAAAGCCAGCTTCCTGAGATCCAAAATCTAGTCCATCCCATGTTTAAACAAAAATCTTAATGTGCCGGCAATGATTCGCATAAGCAAATGTAAAGTTTGTTGTAAGCATCCTTGAGGTTACTACCGCTAATGCTCATAATTGTACTTGGCCATCCTTGTCTAGTCACAAACCCAGTAGTGGGCTGTATAAAAGCTCCAGTCGACAGTGAATGCGTAACACCGATGTGAACCACTCGGACATTCAGGCAGCTAAACTTTCACCCGATAAACATAACAAATCCCCATTCGTGATGTGGTTAAACATCCTCGGATGACTCTGTATTAGCTTATCTACATTATTCCGGCCTCCGTCCTGAAGTGTTCTTAGTACACACGGAAGTCTTTCACACTGAAAGCACATCCTTACCTCAACACGACGACTTCACATCTGGCCCACAGTCATCGGTCCCAAAAGCCACATCATGCTGACCTCGGCAAGACATTCCAGGAAGAAACCCACCGAAAATACACTAAGTACGAAGGTCATGTGTTTAAACCCATGTGTTCTTCAGATTAAAATTTCAGGTTAATCGATTTCGGTTGGCGCAAATCCACAGTGACATTGTATTCCAAAGATTCGCGAGTAGACAAACGACGCAAAAACCGTGAATCAAAGGTTTTCTTTACTGATCCACCTGGCTTCTCCTCTCGAGGGTAAATCGACCGAATGGTTCCCGTCCGACACTTGACGCTAATTCGGGAGCATGGAACTCTTATTTTTGCAACTCTTTTGTTTATGAATAAGAAGAAATAAGATGTCTAATTTTTGATGTACTATGAAACTACAGCAGGGTCCGTCCAAAAGAAGACCCCTTTGATCTTCCTCTCAATTTTTTCCCAGAATGACCCCGAGCACTAGAGCCGACAATTCCAACCTGGGAGCAGTAAAGGATTTCAGGTTCTGCCTTCGACTTAACCATAATCAATGAACATTTCAAGCTGACATCTCCCATCAATCGAAGGTGCCACACAGCTATATTTTCTACCGCAGAAACCTGTCGCAAAACTTCTGCAATTTCACCCGCCTTACTGCTACTTTCATTGTCCTAGTGTTCCATTTTGGAACCTGAACTTGTCCCTTCTAATAACTTCAAGCACTGGCGCCACATTCTACGTCGGACCCTGCTTGTAAAATTGCTTAAAAGATCTCTAACGGAAGTATGTAGGATCTTATCCATCTAAAGAGATAACAACTCGAATTGGATTGTAGCAATAAGACACTCAGCGTGCTTGGAGGACATCTAAAATCCATCTGATACCTGATTACGGCTCCCTCAACATCGCAAAGTCCATCTAAATTTTGGTGAATGGGTGGTATTGGAAATTTAACTTTCAAATCTTTAATATCACAGGGAATGACAGAAAAGACGCCTCGGCTGTTGTCTACCCATTTGATTGAATTCAACGCCTGTCTTAACGGAACTGGGAAGTGACTGCACTGAACGGAGGAACAATGATTTAAACTCTTTGGGGATCCCCGGGAGATCCTCATTTTTATAACAATAAAAAGTAAGCGCTTATGAGAACATGCATTCGAATTCAGCACATAAGACCATAGGACCTCGTCTCAGTCACAATGAAATCCCTCAAAATGGGCCAAATGTGAGGGACAAGTAACATGAGGTCATTCATTCAGTGATAGTCGAACGGACCCCCGAAGTCAAAAACGGCCCTAAGATACTTCGGCTTCCCTTGGTTAGCCGCTGCGTGATGTGGAAAAAGCCAACAGAGTTCCCTGGCCCTTCTACAGATAGCTATCAGTGACCGAAGAACAATTCACTTCAAATTCCTTCCATCAGCGCAATCTTTACTTTAGGTGACCCGGATGACCGAAGATGCAACCTCGGTTGCTAGTGCTTTCGGGATTTTCATCTGCCCGAACTAAGGCCACGCATTTTATCATTTCCTAACTTTCACTGACTATTCCAGGATATTCGTAGCACGTTCTTCCTCGCTTGGTGGTTTAAGGTCGAATAAATTCGTCTCATATATGTCTTGGTCGTGAAACCCCCTAAGGACTTCTTCGATCGCGTCCAGTGATTTGCACAGTAGAGAGTATCGCAGTTTCATTTAACTTAGTTAATCAACGGAACACTAAGATTCACTCCAAAGGGTTCGACCGGACAATGGGTCACATTTCAACACTCTACGTTACTCTAACATCTAGACAGCCTACGGTGTGCCCACCCCAAGCAACATTTTCGCTTCTGCATTTGGAATAAGGCCGAGAGATATACCCCACAGATGCTTGGGCTTAGGTAGAAACCGAATGTCCGGTAAGAATGAAGATACACCCAAAGTTGAACTATTGTGGTAGGCTTACACTATTTTAGTTGTCTCTTGCCTACCAACCGACGTAAGGTGAAATAAAGCCCGGCAAAGCAACCAGTGGAAGTACTTATGTCAGGGTTTATGCACGCCGTCCTTAGTTCCGCCGAGACAAAGCCGACTGGGTATATTTACTGTCACCAGTCGTACGTTGCCCTCGGTATACGAAACAGTGTTCTCCATGACAGAGACGATCGGCCCTTCAGTTAAAATGGTGCAATTAAAAAGCAAGCCACGAAGCAAAACTTAACAAGTCCAAGATCCACCAAAGAAATTCCTCCACATCGAACCTGACCAAAATTAAGCGAGTCGGAATTCGGTTTTCTTCTTTCTATGAAGTGGCCGAAACGATTCCGATATAAACAAGTCTTTGCTCCTACAATCTCACGCGAATCGGGCTCTTGATTTTTCCAGCGAATCTCGCCTGTTATTTTCGTTCAACCTGAGCGCATAACTTTGGGTAACCCATGCACCTCAGCAACGTTTACGACAATCCACATCACCAATCCAAAAGCAGATGCCCGTCTTTCGGTTTTCCCAAAGCGCTTCATATCTTCCTGTGCCTCAGTATTTTGTCAGACATACGCATTCGAGAAGCATGATTAAATGATTTAGTCGCCAATGTAAAAGGCTCGTTTACTGGACAGTGAGGCCGAATAAGTTTGAAGAGGAGTTGTTAGGGCGGAAGAGCACCATACGGTTACCGTTGCCATTTGGACCAATGCATACAGTGTAGCTTCTGGACGATTAATTTTATTGTGTAGTTCATTTATTCGTTTCTTTCGACTTATTTAACCTCGCTAAAACGGTAACTTAGAATCCGCTAGTTCAGAAGTGTTTTTGCTTGTCTCTTAGATTTTTGATAAGATCAGCCTACGAAGAAGCACCCTAAATTATGATTATGTTTTACAAAACGAAGTGCTATTTTTGATACCGCAGTTTACGCAACCATTCTAACTTCTCCTTATTCCGTTCGTATGATCGAAGGTCAGGGATGTCGGTTGGGCCCATGCAACGTGAGGGAAAATGGGTGGGTTCGGCTGAAGAAAAGCAAGAAGAAATTCAATTGTGAGGTTATTTATAATAACTTCAGTGCCTAGTACGGAAGCTTACTGTTCTGCAATGTCCTCCCAATAAACGCCAAAGACGACTGAATCATGTAGAACCAAACTAAAACAAACAGGGTGGAAGGGCATATTGTAAACTTCGAAAGAGTTACTGGTGGAGACCACATGTTCTTGGAGAAGAAAACCTGAACGAAAAACGTCGCACAATGGTTGCTGTTGGAGATGTTCGCTGGTAAATTGAAAGCTTGATAGAAAGCAGATAGCGCTGCTACTGCTGCTAATACCACTAAAATCGTATATTTCTTGATCTGCAAGGAGCATAGTCAAGGAAAAATCGAAATACCATGATTAGTTACAGCGGATGCAGGAAGTTTATCGCCCCAGATTTCAAAGGGGCAATCCAGTGAGTTACAATATTCAAAAAGGCCAGTACATAAATGTTTCTATTGAAATCTCCCTTGTCCTGCCGCAAGTTGGGAGCCCTCATATCGTTAAAGAGATATAAACTGGAGCCCAAAACAAAAAGGATGGCTGACACAATCGTGCACTGCACGTCAGTGAGTTTGATAAGTGCGTGTCCAAAACCTTTAGCCGAACAAATGATCGTTTGGCCGGTTGTGGAAAGGGCATTTAAGAACAATTTAATGCATAGCAACACTATGCCTCCAGTATTCATCTCTGGACGATATACCGCTAAAGCGACGAAACATGTCTTCGGCAGCATCCACACGGAAGATGCAAGTAACAGTTCATACGACAGTCAAATCTGTAAGCAAAAACGACTCTTTCGTTCAGACGGGTTCAGCACGATGGCTGTCGAATAAACTTGAACGATCAGTCAATAAAGTTTTGCTAAAACTAGTTTATACGTGAGACGCTCAAAATTGCATCAATACTCTAAAATAGAATGCCGGAAAGTTGGTTAAAACTGTAAAAGACACGAATGGAGGAGAACTACGACGTTGTATTAGGCAATTTTCAAACGACGGACGAGTTGAAATTTTGAACGAAGGAAGTAAAAACACATGCGTTTGGTGGCCAACCATTAGTATGTACAAAAACAGGGATATCACCGAGCTCTTCCTAAGCTAACGGCCGTATTTTGACTGCCATTTAATAGTGCGTGCATGCTTGTTCTCCTGTATTCAAAACCGACACTGCCTACGCCATAATGATGCAGCAGCTGATCAGGCGCCGAATCTCAGGGCAGAGCGGCAGGTATTTCAACCTGCCCTCTCTGGCTTGGACCTCTCGTCGCTGGAGAAGTGTAAGAAACGAGTTCGCCTAAAGTGAACCCTTTTGGTAGTGGGCAGCTCTTTGGGTTTTATACCTTAGGGTGTATTTCAAAAGTTGCCTCCGGAGTGAAGCTGGGATAAAGGGCACCACGGGGTGATCCAATAAGTGGTGAAGCGTCGGTGAATTTTTGCAATCGTCGTCATTGTAGCCGATTTGAGGTTTGAATGCCATGAACTGGAAATATTCCTTGCTGCCGCGACGAGGTAAGGCTCACCAAAATGAACCTGCAGAGCGGAATTAATTTGCTTTATATTATCTATCGTGAGTCAAAAACTGTCTGGCAAAAACCAAACGGACCCGAGCTATAACTTCAGTTGCATTCATTTTCATGAGGCCACCAATGTCAAAAGACCTGGATCACTTTCCTTTCCATACACTAGTTCGTTCCAACCCTGCCAACGTACAGGCAGACTTCCGTATGCAGGAAATAAGGTACGTGTCACTCCCACCAATAAAAATGTGACCATCAAGTTCCAGAATGCCGGGATGCAATCAGCCAAATGTGTCCAGCTAAGTTCTGTACCGGAGCATTACAGATAAGATTATCGCATTTGCTCCAGAAAGCAAGACGATGTCTCCAGTTTAGCTCAGATCCACCATAGATGCTCGTCCTAGTAAATTGCATGAAAAGACCCACAGATTTTAGGCTAATTCACGCGATCTCTATTGACTTTGCTTAGGCATTTGGCAGGACTCCTCAGAAGATCACTATCTTCGGGCTAGAATTATGCGGAATAATTGGTCGGTTGCGTCTTCCATCTAACCGGTTTTACTGTGCACGGTTTGAAGCCACAATTTTAAAGGTGGAACAAATTCACTTTAGACATCACGAGGCTCATATCTCGGCCCTTGATTTGTATAGGAGCCTCATCGAAATTCGCCCAGCGAAGAATTATATGCGTTGACTAGTTGATCATCGGAGAAACAGGCCTCAAGTAGGAGCAGTTAGCAGTACGTGTAAATGAGCCTCAGTCCAGTAACTAGAGTTTACCCATTAATGGTGACGAAAGCTCAAACACTTTGTGCATCACTGTTTGGCAGGATGTTCAACAGCTCAAGTATAAAGTCAGAGCTGTCCACGGCACTTGCATTCTGGATCTGCGATAAATTCCCATCCCTGTTTCCCCCGGAAATGGCAGCCAAGTCGGATTACAGTTTGCATCACCAGGTAAGGAAAAACCTTGCAGGCATTTAAAAGGGAAGCTTTCACTTTCAATTCGGAACCTTTGTTTGCCTATGGCCGAAATAAGGTATCCAGGAGGTACTCATCTACTGCGCCAGACAACGTAACTCCTAAGACTTGCCGGAAAGGAAGCCACTCCTATGGTACGTCCATATCAACTTTCTATCTTCGATGCCTGCCTCCATAAAGACCTTAAATCAGAGGCGATCTATTCCTCGCTCTCAGTCCTCTCGTGTGAGAACTGACGAACCGATTCTTCGGGCGCTGAAAGATGGAAATGAACTGATGACACGTTAGCGGATTATTTAATATTCATCCATGAAATTCTTCATCGAATGACTTTAAGCGGCTTTTAGATTATCACTGCGGAATCGCTCATCACAGGAGATATTGTGAGTTTCTGGCAAAGAGTTTATTAACACAAGATAAAACGAACATTTACGGGGCATCTCCAAACCTCTTCAGGCCCAGGGGAACCAAAACTAGTTGGTTGTGCCAAAGAAGGTCGCAATCGCATTGCTGCCTTTGCGTTCCGCTTGTTAAACCCAAATATAAAAAGTCGGAATAGGAGGTTCAACTTCCTGTATTATGTTCTCTGCAAAGCCTGTAGTTGTCTCGTTGCCCCACCTGCAACTTGCAATGCGTTCACTTTATGGTGTTTTATAAGACGAGGAGGGGTAGAAACATTTCACCATTCACATCCCGCAGCGAAACACGGAGTTATTCTTGCGGATCGCTTGATTAGCTGAACGTTGATAGCCCAGCGGTTGGCGTTTGTACGTTGCCCACGCACGCTACGTTGACATGCCCCTGTGAAGTGTACTCACTCTCCTCCCGACACTCTTTTCATCGTACCGGTAGAGCGTCTGAGTTGTAAGCAGTTCACTGGTTCTGAGCCGAGTACGTGACGCAAAGTGGTCACAACGGTTAAGGACAAGCAAGCGTAATAAAGTACCCGAGTAAGGGCTCTCGGTTTTAATGTCCCACAAAAATTCGTTTTATCCCTCGAATTTCGCACACAAACTGAATCGGACCCCACTTGGACATCCGTATTATACCACCGAATATTTTGCGCGCCATTCGGAAACGCCTGGGACCTTCATCGTTTTTCATTTAAGCCGAAAGAAACCATGCAACAAGGCGGCATCCGACGAACCGTTCATCAATTGTCGAGCCTTAGTAATAATTGGAAAATTTCTTAAGCCTGGTGGAGACTGCCAATGTAGTTCCGCCACTAAGGCGGCGTTTCAACTGCCGGCAAACAGTGGGCATATATTTAGAAATTAGACTCTTTACAATTTTGGCGAGAACAAACTACCTGTGATTTTTACAGGAATATATTGGGATGCTGAACGACGAAAAAATCGTAAAACTCCGGAGGCAAATCAGCTTTGGTGAGAGCCAAATTCTGCACCCGGCCAGTGAAACGGAGGAATACATGTGGTAATCGTGCAGTACTTAATGCACTGAAAAAATTTTTAGAGAAGGGATGGCATGAGTGAATCCACAAGGGGGAATACCGATATCAGTAGTCGGGAAATCAAAAAGCAGACAATTGTAAAAGCACCTTAAGGAGTACGGCTAAGCGTGGACAAAAAATAGGCGCCGGGGAATGAGGTACTGCTAACTCTCTGAACTCTGCTTGGACCATGAGAAAGATGAGAGATGTCATCTATTTCGTTTCGGCGGAAATCGATTCGCCGCGATAGTTCAAAGCAATCAGATGGGGAAAACACCTGCGGACAAGGTTCCCAGCCAACGTGAGCGCCAGAGAAAGAATTCACAAAG
Source organism: Fasciolopsis buskii (assembly GCA_008360955.1). NCBI lineage: Eukaryota > Metazoa > Platyhelminthes > Trematoda > Plagiorchiida > Fasciolidae > Fasciolopsis > Fasciolopsis buskii. Next base: position 15,743 of record LUCM01011556.1, read on the forward strand.
CCAGTTCGGCAAATTTTGCAATTTTAGTATATTGTTAATCGAAGCGGATAGGATAATGGCCTGCAAAAGTAGAGCATCGTATGGCTGTTCTAATAACGGGAGAAAACAACAGAAGTTGCAGATCTCGAGCTAAAGGGACTGGAGGGGTTGGGCCCAGAAATCGGAGTCAACCACGCCGGTTTGCTAATCAAGTAGTTTAGCAAGAAAGTAATATCACCTTAAGGCCAATCAGATCTTGGAAACGGGGCATACTTCCATTTTCGCAGGCCTTCAAAGCTGTTATGTAATATCTATCGAACTGTGAGTTTATCAACACTGATCACTCTTCCCTGGGTACATATGCACAATAGTGTCAGTTTCACATTTTTTTGCACCATCTAACTGCTGAAAGTGCACTGGTTAATCTTCTACTGTCTGTTATTTCAGGCTCCAAGGTTGTTCCGGTGGTCGGAATAATTGGACTTAATCCGCTAGAAGGGAATCTACTTGAGAATTCAATAATCACAGCCCTCGCGTGACAGCGAAGGCTGTTAAACGGAAAATGAGATTAAAAACTAAAAAATTATTCACCACGATGGCATGTGATCCCCCCCAAAAATGAAAATTACTTTGCAGAAAACAGTTGCAGTGTTTTCCTTTGGTATTATGCTTTCGGCCTTTGTAGCAGTAGAAATTGGGCTTATACAAAAATTTTATTGACACTGGTTTAGAGAAGCTCTTTGCATATTGAAAATGGCATGTAGGTCAAACCCGGGGCTTGAACAGGAGATCCAAGCTCAAAAAGCAGACGATATAAGATGAACTGACAGATGATTAATTGACTCTCACCGAAGACAATACGAAATTTATGCTGCCGAACCTGCGGCAGTTGTTCACAAGGACGGACTGTTATAACGGATGGGCTTTTTAATGAAGAAACTGTGAATCAGCCCAAAAGCCAAAAGTCTGTGTTGCTTTCCAAATTTCTTTCGGGCCATCGATAGTCGACGGAGCTCAGGCTGGAGGGACTCGACGCGGATTGGTGACGACGTTTTTACGGTCCGCCAACTGATGGCTAGTAAAGATATATTATATATATATATATATATATCACTTTCGGCGACGATGAAAGCGTCCCTTTATCTGAACGCCAAGCTCAGACCTCACAAAACATTGAAAATCCCTAACCTGACCAACAAAACAAACCGATATTCAAAATCGTTCAGAAATCAATAATTGCTTGACACAACGGTACATATTTCCCAGGTTTTCAACGGTTAGTGTGCAGATAGTAATGTTGGACATTTTGGTGAAATTCATCACTGATCCTCATGATTTTTAATAACATGATATCAGACATTCGCCTTCCGCAACCGGCATTTCGAATGGTCGTTCCAGGTAGTTATCTACCTAACAATATCCACATTCTTGACTAAAAAATCACGATAAGACCAAGGATTCAGGCATGATTGAGGAGGCGCAAGCCAATTCAAGACACAAAGGGCTGGCCGGATTTATTGATTATTCGATCCTACGCATGCTTTTTATTTGGCCATTCTGTTCTCGATGGACAACCCATGTGTAAGTCAAACAACATAATAGAAGCGAAATACCAAAAATTCAATCCCAGGTAGCAGACCGTTTATCATTGTGAAAAACCTAAACTCGTACTCAGACCGTCGTTGTTTATTTCCAAAAACTAACAGTATTTTATCTCATTCCTTGCGTGGGTTAGTCACAAGCAATCACGACGAACATAGTAGGCAGAAAGACGGACAAACTAAGCCTAAGGAAGATTACAGCGAGAACACCATTTCGGTGAATTAATACTCGATTATCCTGTGTGAATCAAATTTTGTTACACGTGAATTGTTCACTATTATTTATTTGCGTCGGTTTCTGCATATAGTGCGGGAGACTTAGGCGATGACGTTAACCCAGATAGGATAACAAAAGTGAAACAAGAGAACACTTCAAAAGCATTAATGCTGGCACGCGCATACATAGTTGAGTGCCAAACATGCATCCGTCTCTTGGTGAGGGTTCTATCTTAAAACCGAATGCCTTCCAATCTTTGGTCTACACGGCGATACTAATTCCCTGATTATGATCTTATTTTGATGTCGCCTAGATAGAGAATCTGAAAAAGGGGCACATTTTGTGTCTTAGGAAACACCATATTAGAGGTAGTCTTTGTAATGGGTACCACATTAAACAGGTAAACACCCCCTTAGAGGAAATCTCATGTTTCCTGTTACCCGACCAAGTGGACCAGCAATTACAAAACTAACATAATAAATCAGAAAATGACAATAAATTACGCCTCTAATCCGCGCTCATGTGTCTTGACATTGTCAAAATTACTAGGGGCAAACACGTTTTCTTAGCATAGTCGGTTATGAATCTGCTTTTGCAATGAAGATCCTGGAAGAAAAAAAATAAATTGCTGAATCAGTTCATTCCAGGGAATCGTATTTATACATAGACAATGAATTTGAATAATTAACGGAAACTAAAACACGCGGACCCGTAGATTTCCTGGTCTGTTCTTGTCATCTTATCAATGTAAAACGACAGACTGTTTGTTCCTTTGAGTTTACTCCGATCGTTCCATTACGAATTGGAATTTCTTCTATTTTGACACTCCCCTGATTTTTGTTCACGGCGTGAATTAACTAGGCAACAAAATTTCGTGGGTTTCCAATCAGCGTGTTCTAGAAGTATGGGCTCAGCCTTACGGAGCATTACCATACGCCCTCTGTCCACATAATTACCGGATCTGTTTGTCATCCTTCGTTTTCAGATGCATGTTTGTACCTGTATGGTTCGATATTGAGCTAGCTCTGCTAACCCACATGTTGCGGATGCGCTTGTATCCATTGGAGGCTTTGATGAATACCGACTGGACAGACAATCCAGCACTAAACAAACAAGAGGTAGTGTGGTCACAAACATAAACTGTTCCGGATCAAGCCAAGTTGTACTATTCACTGTAGTATCTCGCACCGCATATGTATTCCTAATTGTTTATTACCATCTCAGGCTTCTCGACTAGCCCACAATATAACGACGGTGTACGCTTTCCATTAGTTCCCGTCACGATGTTAATCTGCATATCATTTTAGTTTTCCGCTATGCTTTGTCTGTCCTCTGCTTTTTGACCTAGCCGATCTATCCAACGAGAGGCACTCTCATTCTTATTTGAATTATTTCCATTCCAATCCTGATGTCACTTCCTTTTTTACCGATCCCCCCGCTACGATCTCAACCCCCTGTTCATCGACTGTTAATTTGAAGCACTGGCGTTCATTTTTGGGCGGCCTTTCTGCCCTTCAAACAGTCTAACCAAATCCGAATACGACCATGTAAATTCGCTCGAGAAGAAACTCTTCTTCAAACACCTCTTTCCTAGGCTGCCTTCTCATTCACCCGAGCCTCTAAATAGCTTTACATTTTTGCTTGACATTCAATTTGGTTTTCAATAGTTCCTGCCCATTAGAAACACCTTTCTTCTTCAAGGCAGTATTAATTTACCTGTAATAAAGGTTCTAGAGTAAGAAATAGTCTAGGAATTGCAGAATTCCGGGAAGGTCAGATGTCTATCATTGTTGATAACGAAAGAAATAAAACAATCGATCCATCATTAGTGTATGGTAGCCAATTCCCGACCACCTGGAACAACAGAGGCCCGTGTAAGACACTCGGCTTTTGTGTAAGAAGAGAACGAAAATAGTAAGCTGAGCTGCCTTTCTAGAAAGCACCAAAACAGCATTTTATTATTCCAAAATAATTACTGTGCATAACTCCCGGGTCGCCAACATCATGCACTGACTTAACCCAACTTCTACGGAGGAAGAAATGTTCAGAACCCTTCATTTGAGCAAACTTGCTGCAGTTAAACTTATGTCCCGTCTCACTAGTCTTACGTACAGTACTACTTATGTGGTGAATCTGTTTGCTTCTCTTCATACTTCTTTGGATACTTATTCCATCCCCGACTGCAATATAACCAACACCATTATTCTCATCTGCACACCTAGCAGTTTCATTATTCCATCGCTCTTAAATCCTTCGGTCTTCAGCTAACGAAAAAGTCATGTTAAAATGCTATCTTTTTCCATTAGTGTACCCGACTGCGCTTTTCATTTTACCAACATACCACGCAGCTCACTTTAGATGTTTCTGTTTCTCAGGCTGATGGTATCAGCAAATCCTTCAAGACATCTGTCTAGTCTGTCTCATACTCCTTGTTAGAATTTTTATCAGTCTTCGATTGTGTTCTACGATCGTCATTCACTCAAACTCTACAGGTTTGGCTGTTCCAAGCACCTACTTTTATGATAATCAGGTTATACAAGACCGGGCGAAAAATATCTACACCGTTGGCAAATATATCTGGAGTCCTCCAGGAAGTTGTTCGTTCTGGTTATTTGTTTTCAACGCAACTATTAGGAACCTAAAGGGGTTACTCATGTTCGATATTCGAACACAATCTTTATGCTAACTGTTCTGCCATTCTGAATCTAGAACTGAGGATTTCCTTAATTTTTCCGTTAACTTGTCCATAAGTGACAATTTTATTATTCGTTCCTTTTTTACATCCTAATTTGTCAAAGTGCTTCTAATGTCTGGTAATTTTTCTCGGTCTGATTATCGACTGACCTTTTTATCATTAAGAATGAACCAATAACCAAGATAGATTCCAACAATTATTCAGGAATCTGCACAAGGAAACCGATGTTTATTTCGATATTCTAACTGTAAATAAACGTAAAGGAATATCCCTAGAAAAGACTGCGGCATCGGATTAAACGAAACAGTATCCGCTTTCTAACACCTGGGTTTCTCACACAATTCATCGTTATTTATGTTCTGTTAATTTTTTCTGGTTGATTGAATAAAGATTTCACTTTGTGGTTTTGCCGGGGTTTGTCAGATTCAATGCCGTATCTTCCATACCAGTGAAGATACTGTCCACAAACTGTAACGTCGTACTCACATCTGAAAAACTATTTTTTCAGGGCTACCTCACAATCTTCTTATAAAATGATCCATGCAAATACCGTTCTCACTCCAGAACACGTACTAATTCCGTGTTTGTTTCCAACTCGGATAAATATTTACATGGGTAATGTCCTAATACATGCTGTGTTTATTGCTCATGTCCACATCTCCAAATTTTTTCAAAATTCATGGTCAGAACTTCTTTCCACCCTGGCCTGTACTTGAACCTAAACTTTCCTTTGAAAAATCCCACGGTTGTCGAACCTTTGGCGCATTACACTAACCAACAACACTGTGTTATTAACATCATATCATTCACAATTAAAACTAATACATGCACATCGATTTTTCGATCAAATCCTTACATCCTTTGGTTCTAATATAAAACTAGTAACCATCACGTGACCCTCAAACTTACGGCTACGGGAAACAGATCCCTTAGGACATTCCGCAATCGGCTTTCACCCACTGTTACAGGGAATCTGTGAAGAAGCAAAGGTCAGCTAGCCTCAATGCTTTTTGAAAGCTATGTTAATGAGGTGATGTCAATTTATTGTTTAAGTACTTCTACCGATAGCATATGTTTAAATTATCTGGGATTTAGTCATCATAACTCATCGTTCAGCAGTCCTTAGACAAGTAATTTCTATAAGAACAACAATTTTCAGAATAAATCATACTTTATTGTCAACGTTTGTAAATGAACTTTGCCCTTGTTTATTTTAAATCGTGTTATCTCAGTGGGTCTTGATACTTTTACTAAACGACACCGAATTTGTTAATTAGGAGACATGCACTGTTAAGCAGATTACAAATATAGATACTGTGTTTCTTGAGCTCTTGAAAGAGGGTGGATTAATCTATAGTCTGACTACATAAATGAAAAAAAATTTGTTAACATGACGAACCCATGAAATTTCAAGCATCAGGCAAACAGAACCTGGATAACATTACTTATTTCCTACCTTGAGTGCAGCAATGGATGGAACAGAAACGGAAAGCAGTTCAAGCCTATAGGATCATATGAGTAGAACTGTACTCGTGAGAATCTCGATGCGTTGGGCCCAAATAAAACCCTTTGGTTACCTTCACCGTTGTCATGTCCGTAGCAGGCGTTTCTTCGATGAACATAATATTTATATTAGATCTCACTCAAGTAGCATTTGTTGCCCTTTAATATACCTACCAGTGGTATCCCGTTAGGAACCTTTTATCGGCACCCTGTATATAAGCTTTCGGGTTCCGATTTGATAATTCCGCAAAATTGACTTGTTTTTTACCAAATCGATAGAGACTTGAAATCTGTTCTTGTCTTACATCTGCCTCTGCACAATACAGTACTGGCAAATGGTGAAAAAGTTGAACCAACTTTATTTCTTGTCAGTGCCTGTAACGCTGTTCGCTGAGCTAAAATGTAGTCAGTTCCATAAACATAAGCTTACTGTCTATAGTGGTGCCACCTAGTCACCAACATAATGAATAACTTTACTGATTTAGTTCACGTCTATAGCCCCAGAGATTTATACCGCACACCTTGAAGCCATGTTTCATGTGGGTGATTCTAGGATTAATATCGTTGCTATACTACTGATGCCTCCTGCGTATATATCGATATTTATCACGCATTCTTATTTGACCGCATCGGCAGTTTATACTTCTGACTCCTCGATCGGCCCATAATGCAGTACTCTCCTCGAAAGTTTCTACTCACCTGATCTGAAAGGTATAAAAATATAGCTTCCAGAAAAATGAGTAGCATTATCAATATTTACCAAAAGTCAGTCTGGGATATTCGGATTCTAACTACCACTACCACACTGAATCATTAATCTTAGAGCACTAGACAATCGTCTATCCACTTCTATCGCTAAGAGTCATAATAGTTTAGAGGAAATCTCGCTAATGCCATCTCAACTGCACGTTGAAAAATCTAGACACTAGTTGCCCATCAATTGTATATCTGATTAACTTTATCTTGCGCTTAAA
>LUCM01011556.1:22736-55082 GCA_008360955.1 Fasciolopsis buskii
AACTTCCACTTTACTACTTTTTTTCTTGTGCCTCTACGGAAGGGCTTGGCGTTTTGGTACGCAACTTCTGACGGGGCGGGGTCTGGGAGGCAGTCACCGATTGCCAGGTAGTAAATACCTGTGCCACACTCCAATTCGCACGAGGAGGTTCGTCATCTCAGCCCATACACTTAGCATGAGGGAGAGGGGCCGATTGCACCAGCCGCGATGATATCGTTTGAGTAACAAGGTGGAGAATCGTAAAAAAATTGGAATTTTCTCCAGAAAAACTCGGTCTCGAAGGCAACATGAGATTTACTTTGGCGAAAACGGAAATTTCATTTCCCTGGCGTGATTGTCTAGCGAATTCCGACGACTAGGTGTGGTGAGGGACGGGTCAGTAGATCACCAGTTTGAAGGACGAGATCAGAACCTGTATCGGCGCTTGGTCAGCAGTTGTTCCGCCAACACACGCCCGACGTTTTGAGACATCAGCCACCAATGGTTTAGGTATGATAGTTCATCGAAATAGTTTCAAAAGGACAATTATGAGAGGAGTTGGACGGTATTTGTTAGGATAGGAAGGATTACCGCATTTAGAAGTTATGAAAACCACGTCGTGTTTCCGAGGTGTCCCGAAGGTAAGGAGTTTGAGAAAGCCAGAAAAAGGCCTCGTAAAAGACGAGCCGGCTCAGGACGCTGGCCTGGTAATTACCCACTTGGGACCCGCAGTTGGTTTTGCAATGGCTACTTCAGAGAACACGGTGCATGGCGGGTCTTCTGGCGTAAATGTGAAGTTAGGAAAAGTAAGGAAACAGTTCGGGAAGGAATAAAGAAAGCCGGAGTTATTGGGATAAACTGGTTCAAGCTTAATTGGAGGACTAAGGAAAGCAAAACCTCATACAGAAGCAGCTTTCTTGGAGTTTGCTCCACAGACAGGATCGATCTTACCTATGATCATCAGAGAAACTACCAAGGGAAAGAGGACTGAAAGTAGGTTAGAAAATTTGAAAGACTGACCTTTAGCAAGAGACCGAACATGTTCAGCTACTGGTGACGGATTTGAGAGTTTGTACGTCTGGCTTGAAGCGGGACTTAAGCGTCTTATTGAGCTCGCGGTTATAGTGTGCTGAAACACTTGTTTCCTTAGCTTTCTCGAGGCGGTTTTGGCTAGGCGGGAGTGGGCGGGAGGCGAAGAACGTCTGCACACCTCCAAGCATACAACACGGATCTCTACCATTGATCAACAAGTCCACAACACACACACCAAAAATTTTTAATCACAAACCACTTTAAGGGATTCGGCTGTTTGCGCCGTGGTTTTGGAATGTCAATGACTTCTTAAACCAAGTACTAAATCGCCCGACGTTGAGAAAAACGACGGTCTTAGAAGGTAAAGGAAACAGTCATTCCAGTGATGAGAAAAGCTACGATCTCGACAGCTCATGGGATTGTACGGTCTTGAGGAGAAAGTAGGAGTTGTTATTGAATAATTCGATAGAGATTTAGTGAGACCCAGTTGGCCCAATTGAGCCCGGAGACGGAAAAAAGAAAATGATAGATGGACGGAAACTGAGAAGGAATGAAATCGTAGATGAAAATGCGGACTGCCGATAGACCGAGTCATTGTGCGGGGATGATCCATTGGTCCGGAAATAGGCCTGTTAAACTGTCAACGAAAAACTGTTCGTCTTCGGTCCTGGTGGCCCGATATTTCAGAACGGTGGACGGAGGCCAATCCGGGGTTGGGACATTTGAAAGTGTCTAGATAGTTGAATAACTCATGGGGTGTGTAACAAACAGTCGTTCAATGCTTAAAGACAAGAAATCGAGTGGAAGAGTCGGCACTGCTGGGGAAAAGATACACAATACAAAAGTACTGGTTGGAGGAAGGGAACCGGAGTTTCAGTCACATGAATTGAAGCCAAGAATCTTAAGGGACTGCGAGCAACATGATTAACAAATGATCACGAACCAACCACGGGCATCTGCTTTACTAGATAAATGGGACCAAAGTAACGCAGAATTAATTGTTAAAAACTGGAGATGCGTGGTAATCTAATAAGAGGAGATTTTGAGTTGTCGGTCAAAAGTAGAGCAAGGGGAAAAGGATGTAGATATAAAAACTGGAATCTGGAAACGAGGCATCCGGTGTTGCACAATCCAGTCGACGACAATAAGTTCCTGTTCGGACTTTGTGCGTTATTGATGGTAGGGTGAGAATGGAGGGGCCGCGCATTAGTGTGGTGTGTACACTTGATTAGTGGCTTAAGTTTGGAGAAAAACCGGGAATCCATGATACCCTTCGAGACCTTAAGGTGACGAACGACAATAAGGTTTTCGAGCCACCTCTATAAATGAAACTACACACAATACCACAGTGGTTCCTCTCTATCCCTTACCTGCCCGAACCTGCAACCGAGGAATAGTCCTAAACATTGATAGGCATTTTTGTTAACCTCTCGATTTTTTCTTTGCCCAAGTTCACGGCATTGACCCGCCCACGCGCACTCTCGGTTCCCACGTCACCCCCAGGGGAACCGCAAAAACGACTCGAAGCCGCCAGTCATTGAGCCAGCCAATCCTTCATTATAGGGGCCACAAACATCGAAAACAGTCTTGTCATTGTGATTGCTTTCCGACGATGAGTCGGTTCATACACAAATTCGCAATCGCTTTGCTCCAACACAACCACCCAATTCAGCTAAAGTAACAACCGTGTAAACCCTCCCACGCAACACAAACGTACAGAGTAACAAAACAGACGACAAACGTCCTTAAAACTCTTAGTGGCAATGTTTCCACGTGCTAATTACAACCAATAGAAGGCAGTACTGGTGATATTATTTGCTCGGCCCTTCAGAGGACAATTGATGTCGTCATCGGGCGCCAACAAGTGCCTTTGAGACTAAAAAAAGTCTCCCGGCCATCTTAGAAATACACAACATTGGACTCCTCTCATCCCTACCACCCCAACCACTTTCCAGACCTACAGCTTTTTCCACGTCAAACGAAACTTTCTAGTAATTGTCCCAGTACTGTTCAGTGCCCAAGTACGGTGCACGTTACAAGCTACCCGCCAGTCCTGAAGTAAGACATACCACTTTAATTGAATGGTTGCGACTGGGCATGTCCAATCGGAGCTCGCCCCTTCAGTTGGTTCAAAACGGTTTCAGGAAAAATGTTGAGCTGCCTGGGACGTTAGAAGCGAGGAGTGCAAATGCCGTCTCGCGCATCCCAAGTTCCGTAAGTCTGTTGGCTTGATAGGACGTCACCATCTTCGAGGATTCTCGATCGATCTCTCAAAGAACATCGTCTATCTGCAAAAGACGAAACGGTCTGTTTAAATGGCACACCCTTGGTTGAACTTCACGGGAGAAAACACAAAGGGAGTCAAAAGCTTGTCCATGGGCTCTTCCCTTATAACGGAAGTATTGGGAGTAGTGTGAATCTGCATCCGATTGCACAACATAGTTTCTGACACTTCGTTACTTCAACAAACCATGTCAAAACTGAATCAAAAAGCTTCTCTCTGAAATGTCCAATTGATGGCGACGCTGACCATATTAGACGTGTTGATATTTCCAGCAGTTGATGGAGAATGAGTAGATGATCTGCAATCTCTCCCTATCTGATCTTCGCATTTCGCTACTTCTCTGAAAAATTCTGTATTGAATGAGTGTATGAAGCTGCAGGCTAACTGGCGAATTATAATCGATCAGAAAAGAACAGGCGTCATTTGAAGTTGAGAGCCCACGGAAGCAGATAAGATTCGTTTTGGTGTTTCACAATTGATGAAGAACGCAGTACTGTGCTCCCTGCAATTGATCACCATGAATCTGCAAGCTTTAAAAATTTCGGGTAGCACCTGTTGTACGTATCAGTGGCTTGTCGCGAAGTAAGCCCACATCAGCGTGGATTCTGAGGCATTTTGGCATGTACATTCGTAAAGTTATACCGCTTAGCCATTTTCTTAATCAGACAATAGTTAGCGGATCAATAATTAAGGTTATTTAGTGACTACTACCGAAGGTCGTGCTTAGAGAACATAATGGTCCTTCTCATTCCTTTCGCGCATGAGCAGCCTCAAAATGGGTTCCGAGAATTCTCTCCGTCTATTTCGGATTTCAAATCTTGCTACTGTGGATTTTATTAGTAGACAATATAGTGGTAAACCAGATGGTTTCGAGGTAGCACTCACAGGTGGCATGCCCCATGCCCAAAACCAGGACACTCCCGTTGTTCGTGTGGATTAAAAATGAATGGTCATTTTAGAGCGATTTCACTAACATCCACTCGAAAATCTTGGGACCATCGAGATCTCAAAATGCAAAGAAGTAGTCCGAAAATTGAGATCTGCCTATCTGAACACCTGTGGAAATATTGCATTCGTGTTCAATAGGATTTTTTCAGCTACTCCATGTCGCCGTTGCGATTCCATTAAGCTGATCTATTCTCAGAATTCTATGAAGAATTCTCGGAACATTTTATCATACTCGCATCTAAGCATCTCACCGCACAATTCGGAATGGTAGTTTTATTCCTTTCAGTTGTTGTTTTTACGGTTCAGTAGCTTTATCCCAAATAGCGCATCGCTCCTGTTGAGGAATGTTGCAATCTCGCTCAGAGTTTCATATTGCTCAATAGCCCAGTTGAGCAGTGGATTTTGATATTATGTTCTCATCCGTCACTGAGATCAGATATGATGAACTTACTGCGGAGTAATTTCGGTATAATTTAATTCGACCTATGTGGGCACAAATTTTAGTACTTTGGAATGTGATGTGCTGGTTGGTGCGCTCAGTCGAATGCGTAATCCGTTTGCAGTAAGATATTCCGATCGATAAACGAAGAAGCTTTAATATTGGGAATGAAATAACGTCACTAATATGGCGTTGGTGACAGATGTTTCAATCCGCCGACGTTTCGATCACCGCGGATAGTCTTTCACAAGAAATCTCGCCTCGAGAAGGACTTGCCACGATAGTTGAAACATCAGTGGATTACAACGCTTTGTTATTGACAGTATACCATTCACAAAGAAAATCAACACATAGGAAGGCGATTTCTTGATATATTCCTTTCGTTGTCCGTTCCTGAAATTTACAAACTTTACAAATTTCAATAAAAACCCATGCAATGAAATGAAATGAATCCCCCTTTGATAAATTGCTCCTATTGCACTGCTGTCCTACGGTTTGCCGATTTGAGACTAATCAGCTCACATTCAGGCCTTTTGATATTAGTTTTTGTTGAGGTTTAACTTTAGGCTTGTTCAAATCGTTTTCTCTCTGTTAGGCATTCCGTATGACAGAACTGCATGAAAATTCGCATGACAATGAGACTCATTACCAAAGCATAAGTTGTTTTGTTGTGGTCCGGTTTTAGTAAGTTTCTTGCTTAGGTTGTCCGTCAAAATTCAGGTTCTTTCAAGTCGATGCTTCGCAAAGACTCTTCGGGTCATACTTCCTTGATCTGACAAAGCATGCAGAACCTAGTGGTTTTCACACTCAAAATGCCATGTCTGTATGCATATAATTTATTTTTTAAAATTCATTTCTGCTTAGTTAGAAATACATTAGCTTTGGGGGTGGTTGCACTTGATGAGTAAGAGACCAGTAAATGTTTGGATCCAAAGCAGTGAAAACCAAGACTATCTGAAGATCCGATACTATTGACATAGAGCCCTGAATAGAATATTATGAACGGTTAGAAATAGTCAGGTACATAGACCAAGAAAGTTTTCAAGTCAGTCATGCATACAAGTGAATCCAGAGGAACAACAGCGGTTTGCCGTGTCAAAATACACCTTCAATTCGCGGTGTTAGAATTAGGACAGTTCAGTGCTTATCAAATTATGTGAATGATCGAAGTTAACAAAACCAAAGGAAACTGCATGCACTAACACGAAATTTCGAAGTCAAAATTTACTGAAATAGGAGATTTGGATGTGTTCACATTTGGAGCATCGACAGCTGCCTGGATGGTCATGAGATAATCATACACGCCAGGCGATGGGTCTAAAATGATGAACTGGCGTAACGGAGACAGAATCAGGTTGAGCTGCGGCCAACGTGCGGGTAATAGGATTGGTGAACTGGTAAAGACAGAGATCAACGGTCAACAAATAAGAGTGAAAGAGATTACATGGACAGTAATTGCTCCCAATATGGTGGCAATAGCACAATCGACATGATGGAACAATAGAGAGAGGGAGCAGACACAATATGGATGATAGCAAACAAGAATGGGGGAGATCACACGGAAGAGTAGGGTGTTTGCGTGCGTAATTTCAATCAATTGAGGCAATCGGCATGTGAATGTCAATAGCCGGTGGAAAAAAATTGTCACCGGTAGCAATGAGGACCGTATAACGAATCAGTTATTCCGAGGAGCATGACAAAAAGTGTAAAGGCAAACACATGCAAGGAAAACAATTCTGAGAATGAACTGCGCAATTGGTCACCACATATTTTATTCAAAATGCAGGCATAGCAGAAAAAAACCCAGTAACATACATATATATCTATATATATATATATATATATTTATGTACAAATATACATAAGCGTGCGTACAAAAATTTGAATGAAAGGTCAAAATAAATTGTCTAACGCAGAGTAGGTCGACTACAATCAATTATACACAGATATATATATATTTAACTGCAAGAAAAGAATGGATTTGTTCGCTGAGCTGGGCAATATGGTTGCAAACGTTTCATCACCAGCCGAGGTGACATCCTCATTGGTATGATATTGTAACAAGCGTCTGGGCTCCATCGTCCGCCTAAATGGGTCACCTAGTCTTTCGTTGGTGTTGATTGGCCACTCCGGGTGAAGTGGTAGGGTAGACATGCCACACAGTTGCTTTCTTCACCTTCGTCTATTGTTGACATGTTGTGAGCTGAATCAGCATCCCTTTCTACCGGTTTGTGCTATTGGTCCTTTTATCGGGTCGATAAATATACGTTGTCCAGATCGACGTGTCTGTTTATCCATCTTTCCGAGGAGTGCCAAGCTTCGAGAAATCCCCTCGAATGCTTTGTTCTACCCCGGGCTACGATCCTCACGTTTTCGTATTTGAACCTCTTACCTTCCCGGTCTTCGTGAACTGAAATTAGGGAGGAGAGATCGTGTATTTTGTTGCCAATTGGTGCTCATGGATCGGTGTCCCGAGTTTGCCCACCGTACTGTTTTTTCGCAGTCTTTGCAATCGATTCGATAGGCGAAATTAGTTCGGTTCTTTGGTCTTTGGTCGAATCTGTCTTGGAGTGCTTGTTGGCCCGTGCGCCACCTAAATTCCGTGGTACTTGAGTAATTTGCTGTCACTCCAGAGATATGTTTGCTGTACGGCATGAAGGTTCTTGTTTTGGTCTATTCGGCGATCGTCCCCTAGTACTGTTTTTCTTTGGTGCTTCGTCTGATGATGCTTCGTGCGTAGCCGTTGCACAGAAACATCTGGAATAGATACTTTTTCTTGTTTTCTTCGCTCTGAACTGCTGCAGTGGTATCGTGCTCTTTTGATAACTGTCCTGACGCAGCTTTTCTTGTGGCAGCTTGGTTGGTTGCTTTGAAATGGTGGAATTTGCTCTGATTGCGTGCATTTGCGCTTCACGGATATCTCCAAAGTGCCCGTACCTGCCCGCTTGATGAGCACGTCTAGAAACGGTAGACTGTTGTCATGTTCTGTCTCCATAGTGAACTTGATTTCCTTGAAAATTCCGTTGATGACAGTGAAAGTTCGTTGTAGTTCAGATCGTTTAATGATTATGAACGTGTCGTTAACATAGCGCAGCCACAGTGTTGGTTTGATGTCCGGCAGATGGTCTTCCTCAGTTTCCGCACCGCTGTCTCTGGAATGTAGCCCAATATGGGTGAGCCCATCGGGGTCTCCTTCACTTATTTGCAAGACGTGCCCTTGAACATGTATTGTATTGAATCGTATGGTATAGACTTTTGTACAAATATTAATGTCGCATTTCAGTGAAAAATGTGAGGTAGGAAAAGATAATTAAAATAAAAATACACTCATGACCACTTAAAAAACAAACATAAATGAACTCATCCAGGAATAATCATAACACATTATGACAGGCTGCCTAGGAATTCGGCTGAAACCCGGTTGCGGTTTGTCAATTTGAAGTATGTTCGCAGGCAAAATTCTACTAATTCGCATACATTGCTTGACTTTAGCTATTCATCCCATTGGCATTCCAAAAGTTCTTGTTGCGTCTGCCTTGTCAAATCTAAAGGCATTGGTGTGACGTCGAAGGAGATCATAATTTCATCTTTTTCTAAGTTTGTCCCGTGAAGTTTCTCGAAGAAGAGCAAGGGACTATTGGTTGGATGTTCACGTCCTGTGATGAGCGGTCTTAGTCGCTTCCATAGGCTTTTTGCTAGGTTGTTTGTTGGCGTTCCCGGTAGTGCCACTATTGGTTTCAGGCACGTTCCCTCTTTGTGGGTTTCGGCAGTCCATAGAACTTTGCAATGGTTTAGTCACTGGACTTCATTCCCCAGGGCTCTTTCTTGCTCAGCTGATGTAGTTTTTGTAATCGTATTAGTGTTGTGTTGATTTTCGTCTCAAGCCTTTGGGTTGGATGGTCGTTGATTTCTTGATGCGTTGAAGCATCTTGTCGTAATGTTTTGCATTTTCCACATAATCTATCTTTTCCGTAATGAATTTGACCCGTCCCTTGTCTGCTGAAAGAATCATTATATCCGGTTCTTAATGATGTAAGTAGTGCATCGAAAAATCGATGTGCCATTTATTATGAATGATACGATGTTAATAACACAGTGTTGTTGGCTAATGTAATGCGCCAACGTTTCGACAACCGTGGGTAGTCTTTCTCAAGGCAAGTTTTATATTTGATTGTAAAAGTTGCGTCAAGGTAGACTGACCATGGTAGTCCAAACACTGGCGCATTACACATACAACCAACGCTGTGCTATAAGCATTATATCATTCACAATTTTCCGGTTCTTCTTTCAGTTTTTGTAGTGTTCTTTCTTCTGGTTTCGAGTTGGTTGTCGCTCGTATGTTACGCGTGAAAGCTGGGAAAACCTATTTTCGGATTTGCTGTTTTGTTTCCTCAAATATTCCGGTAATCTTGAGTAGATGTTCTAATCCAGCCAAGTACTTCTACTTGCAGGCATTGTTAACATTGAAGATTCCTCCTTCGATTAGCAATTCTTTTTCTTCTCCGGTGATTGCCCGGTGCGGCAAAGTTTGATCTATGCCTCGAACTATGCAGTGTCCTTGGTGCATGACAATTTTTGTGCTCTTAAGCAGTACATCAAACGTATCTCTGGAGTGACAGCAAATTACTCAAGTACCATGGAATTTAGGTGGCGCACGGGCCAACAAGCACTCCAAGACAGATTCGACCAAAGACCAAAGAACCGAACTAATTTCGTCTACCGAATCGATTGCAAAGACTGCGAAAAAACAGTACGGTGGGCAAACTCGGGACACCGATCCATGAGCACCAATTGGCAACAAAATACACGATCTCTCCTCCCTAATTTCAGTTCACGAAGACCGGGAAGGTAAGAGGTTCAAATACGAAAACGTGAGGATCGTAGCCCGGGGTAGAACAAAGCATTCGAGGGGATTTCTCGAAGCTTGGCACTCCTCGGAAAGATGGATAAACAGACACGTCGATCTGGACAACGTATATTTATCGACCCGATAAAAGGACCAATAGCACAAACCGGTAGAAAGGGATGCTGATTCAGCTCACAACATGTCAACAATAGACGAAGGTGAAGAAAGCAACTGTGTGGCATGTCTACCCTACCACTTCACCCGGAGTGGCCAATCAACACCAACGAAAGACTAGGTGACCCATTTAGGCGGACGATGGAGCCCAGACGCTTGTTACAATATCATACCAATGAGGATGTCACCTCGGCTGGTGATGAAACGTTTGCAAACATATTGCCCAGCTTAGCGGGCATATCCTTATGATTCATATGTAATTATATATGTATATGTTTGTGTAAATGTGTGCATGCATTTATATCATTATGCTTGTCTTTTTTGGCTATGAACGTAAAGCCAGCTAAAGCGACGTTGTGCATGTTTCTTTCGACAAATGCCGGGAGACCTATGTCTGCTTGTTTCAAAAACGGATCAGACAGCTGAGCTGCCTACATTCGCACATGCCTTGCCAACGGAATGTGTTACAAGATTCAGAAACCTATCGACCAACTCTGAATTTCAAGACCAAACTGCAAGGACTCGACGATCAGTCCTCCGTAGTCGCCCGCCACAGCTCAATTCTTCCTCTTCTTGCTGCCCATTATGTGGTCACTCCATTTTCGACCAAATCCGAGCTGGAACGTTTGCTTGAAAGCGAAAGCAGAAAAATCTGTTGGACTTTTTCCATTTTCTGTTTTACTGATTGAAATATTTTTTTCCACAACTGCCACTTTCTCTCTTTGACGAAATCTGCTAAGACCAGGCTGATTCCCAAGATGGCATATAACACGCATTGACTCACTGTCTGACCCTCGGCTGTTTCGAAATTGTTCGAGAACTTGCCCCTTGATCTTATTTTAACTGGATTTCATATTCATGCTTTCATGCCATTTCCTCAGAAGCATTCAATATCTACACTTGATGCTATAAGCTGTACGGTAATTGAGCTATTTCGTTCTTACTTGTCGATTTCGGATTGTTTTTCTTGACTAAGTATTGACACTTTTGGCTCCACAGATCATTGTACGCTTATTCAGATCCTGCACAAAAATGGCAAGGACTCACAAGTTTTGATTTCCTTGTTTCCATATTTTTGCACCCACATTCATCCCACTGCTTTTTGGACTATTCCTCACTTTCTCTTGGTCCCTCAAGTGTTTTCAAGGCGTCATTCTATCACCATTTCCTTTCCTTCCTTACGTCCATAAGCAGCTTGTATTCTCCCAGCTCCGTTGTTTTCAAATGCAATGACGGCGTCGTTTTTTGCCATCTTTCCAATGCTGAATGCTATCTGTACGATAACCTAAGTGATCCAAGTAGCTGGTTTGCCTATCATTCCCAATCACTGAATGCTCACAAGTGTCTCGTTATCTCCCCCGCCTATTTATTTGCCTCCAACGATCGTCCCATTGGCAGCAACTAACAACAAAAATATCGAACAATAAACTGCCCTCTTTTAATTTGAAATAAATCTGACCCCTCTTGGACACTAATTTGATTCTGTGCTCCCCAAGGCCTGCGGACTATCCTTCCTGTATTTTTGTTTGAGAAATCATACAGTACCTTATACGATTGTTCTTTATTTTAAAACTTCAGCCATTCCCACTCTGTGGCTCTTGTCATCCGCGATATTTTTTCCCGTTTTGCATTATTGAGCTTTGTACTCTCCCTGTCAAATCCCCAAATTGATCTGCTCGTTGTGTTGGAATTAAGATCTGACTTTTCTAGAACATTCTGCTGCCTATGACAGAATTTCATACATTGTGCTATCCAAAAGTAAACGATGCCTTCAAGCAACAGTATTCAGCGCATTTTCTTATTCTTCCACATACAAGTTCCTCGTTCTCGCACCTCTGCTTTCTGGAACGGTATTATTCCTTACCTTACCCGTTTACAGGTTAATCGCGAACCGGTGGTTAATGATCTTAGAGCTTACTTCTGGTTGTTTTGTCTATGAATTTTTACACACCTTTATTACGATCCCATCAAATGGCATACTGCACCAAAAGGTCTATTGAATTGCATTTGAGGTCCAGCGCAGTTATTCGCCGTGCATGTTGTTTTTCGAGTCGGTACTCAAAAGCACCACTTGAACTGACTTTTCGTTCAGGTGCACATACAATAAACATTTACTGCAGGCTCACAGTTCTGTAATTTATAAACGTTGGCAAATGAAAATAAACGGATGTACAGCTGAAAACCTCTCAAAGAAGCTGTCATTATCAATCAATTCAAAACTGTGATATATTGGTAAATATAGTGCATTTAGCGAAATAGACCGGGGACTTACTCGGAGCTGCTTGACATGCACTCCTTTACCTGAACACATTTGTGCGGAAAATGTGCACTTGCGCGTTCGTTTTGTGTGTGAGCTAATACTCAAGGGATAGGCTGTGATCAGCCTAGAGTAAACTCCATTGTGTATTTGTGCATCGGATCTCTGCTTCCGTGGTTTTGAGGGGACCAGGCTTCAAGGGTATAAATTCTAGTGGTTGTGTGTACTTGGGTCTCTTCGTGTTAATCCAGGCCACTTTGTAGAAAGAAAACGGCGGTAACCTTGGCTTGAGAAAGTCAACAAAATTGTGGTGCACCATGGGAACAGTTATAATGGTGTGGACAAGTTGTGCCCGTGTGAAAGTACATGTCAGATTCGGCCACTGGGAGTGATACAAGGTCGGACAAGCGTCGGTGGGTGATCGGATTGGTTGACTTTTCTTGCCGTCGCCATAGATTTTTGTTTCCGCGGCACAAGGTACAATGCAAATCATTTACACATTCACCAAAACGTAATCGGTTTCGCAGTAAATGCGATAGTTGTCACGGGAACTACAAGACAGCTTGGATACCTTTTGAAAAATTTGGTAGCTAGGTTTTGTTTGTAGCATGAACAGCCCACGGTACTGCAGATATCCACGGCCCGTCAACTGCTATCCATACTCGGTACTAACTGTGCATCTGAGCTACAAAAGTTGCTTGGTTAGAACAGTCTGCACGAACGGTCAAACTATTGTATCATAATTTATTTAGAAGAGATTCTCAATTTTATTTTTTGTCCAGTGAAACATGGGAGAATTAAGGAAAACCTTTTTTAATTTACATCAAAGTCAACACTTATAAAGACAAACCGGTTGTCAGAATGGGTTTGTTGTGACCATAGTAACAACCGTTTGGTAACCTCAGATGTATTACTGCTTGGTCATGCGGCTAGGCTACCATTAATTGTAACTGAAGAGGAAAGTATGCAACGGTGACGTGGGTATTAGTGGAGAACGTTAGTGCAGAATTGTGTCATTTTACTCCAGTAATTGACAAATCATGGTTTCAGGCACCTGTAAGTAATTTGAGGCCAAATACGTCCTGATTTACCTGCCTATTTGGTTCGGGTTACTTGTGCCATGGATCGTTTGCCTTTCTACCACACGATTCAGCTCGGTGAAGCACGGCCGATATTTCTAATCATTCACCACCATGTATTGCTCTACCATTAAATCGCATTCATTGTTTTCGTTTTATTTTGGACTCACCAAATTTGCTAGTCCTGGTAATCCTGTTTTTCTGCTATGCGATTGGCCGTCGGAACTCTGTTTAATGCATCCTTTGGTTCTCTAGTGACATTCTTTACGTTATCATTCATCTGTCACTCAAATTTCATGTAAGCATGTGATCTTAGCCCGTGTGCACATGCACCTTAAGCAATGCGTGTGTGCGTGTGTATGCGCCCGTGGGTCGTTGCCTGGGTGAAATATACTGTTTCATTTACTTCCGGACTCAAGTAGACCAGGCAGTCTTTCTCACTTCTCAGGAATGTATACGGGTTCTTCAAAAATTACTCTATCATTGGACTACGGTTAATTGTACAGGTGCTTCTTTATTAATTCGTGGCATACCTCTGTTCATACGACTATTGGCAAACGTGTCAAAGCCGAGTAGACGGCGGAATCTAATGATAAAGAAAATGAAACAGGCAAAAGGTTATCCGTTTGATTAGCCCTCCAGAGAGGCTAGGATGAAGCTCGAATGAGCACTCTAGTTAGGAAATCAGACAACAATCTTTGCTGGGCTACAAAGTGAAGAAAACATCTTTGTTTCGACGTTTGACGTGAAACCGATCACACTGGTCCTAAAGTTACCTGTTTTGGACGCTAGTGGAAGTGTGAAATACACTGACTTTGGATCTAGACTGAATGGATAATGATTCGTATTATTCTCAGCAATGTGCTTCACATGTGGATGGATAAGCTGTTTAAATGAGCTTAGCATTTATTCACGCTCCGAATCGTTCAAATGAGATTGTATTGAGACGGGTATTAATATTTTACCATTATTGCAATTCAGGACGACATCCATGCATAAACAGTTCCGCCAAGTGCTTTTTACAATTTGTCACCAGCAACTGTAAGGCATCGCAAGCTTTTAGCACGTCACCTACCCGACACATATGTGGAATTAGAAAATACGGTGCATGTCTTCTGAAATAGGTGTTCGGTAGCGGTTCATTTGGGCCGTGATATTAACTGTCTTAAATCATGTAGTATAAGTGACAAGGTGCAGAATATTTGAAGAGGTCTTCTGTTATACTTTTTTGCTGGTCGTCAGTCAAATTTATCTCGAAATCATTTGTGTTATCTATCACAAACTGTAGAGACCCGCGAAATCAAAAGGTAACGGAATCTCGTCTGTTAACAAAAAGCAAGAAGTTCATATTAGCTTCGATGTTCAACGTTGATTGTTCGAACCAGCCTACGGATTATCAGGACCGAATGACGTAAAGAGTGTATCGAAAAATCGATGCTCCATGTATTGGTTTTTATTGTGAATGATATAATGTCAATAACACAGCGTTATTGGTAGACGCAATGCCCTAATGTTTTGACTACCGTGGGTAGTCTTTCTCAAGAAAAGTTTTTGACTGTAAGACGTTTCTCAATATTGTTTCTTCAATAAGTTCGATCGTATCCAGCTGTTACAACCTTCTAGGTCACCGAGGCATTTTTCTACGTTTCCCTCTTCTTTATCCATCGTTTGGCTGATAGCCTCAACTTGAACTTGTACGACTGGTGGCTCCAGTCTATTAGAGTTCAGCTACTTCGGGAGAAACGTAGAACCAAGTCGACATGTCAAAATCTACAACTGGTATTTTTGTACCCATTCGGGCTGGCAGGGGGGGACTAAATATTATTTAAAAAGGGAAACCTAATTGAAAGTTTTGCCAACAAAATTTAACCATGATAATTCTTAATGAAACAGGTGACCTTTCGCCCAATGAACAGTTTCTGTGACCAGGTCATTTGTTGATAAACTCGACTAGGGCTAGCTGAAACCGTCCACCCCCTCCCGCTCCAAAGAAAGTCACGTATCAGATAGTCTGTTGAAATCATTACAGTAATCCATTTCTTTGGAGTGAAGCACCTACCCGACTAAAGGACACAATTACCGACGACCATATCGGTCGTCAACTCATGCTTATTACAATTAGTCGCAATGATCTCTAACCAGCTAAACAAACTTGGGTTTCACTTAAGAATGAACTGTCTTTTGCGCATGCAGTGAGCTGGAAAAAATGATACCACCTCTTTTCAAATCCATCTCTAACCTAAACCAGCAATTCTGCAGTCATGACGTCCATGAGTTTAACCTCTACTCAAAGTACTGCAGCAGTCTGCCGAAATCCTCCGGACATCCCGCATGCCCTTTTAGCTTCGTCCTGAAACGTTTGGCCAGACACTGCTGAATTAGAGAGAGAAGGAAACGTATCATGAAATGCTGAAATTAACGAATTTTGAAGAGAAAATTTCGGCCCTGATGAGCATGGTAAAGTTGAGTGGGCCTATGTAGAAGCACGGTAATGTCATCTTGCGCAGTTGGTCGTTGGAACGGCGTCGGAATTCACAACATGAATATACTGCTTCTAACTTCGGGAGGAGATCAAAGGC
This sequence comes from Fasciolopsis buskii, assembly GCA_008360955.1. Classification (NCBI taxonomy): domain Eukaryota; kingdom Metazoa; phylum Platyhelminthes; class Trematoda; order Plagiorchiida; family Fasciolidae; genus Fasciolopsis; species Fasciolopsis buskii. The sequence continues at coordinate 38,354 of LUCM01011556.1, forward strand.
CAAATTTGTGTATTATTCTTAAACCGTGTCAACGATGCTCATTTCGGATAGAATTAGGGATCTAGGCGCTCCGTTGTCTCGATCACGCTGTCTGCGGAGTCCCGTTATCGCACGTGACCGAATGTCAATCCACGATCAGCTCAACCATGAATTTTTGAGCACGAGAGTGATTTCATTATGATACATTTCATTGCAAGCCGAGTTTCGTTGCATTTATTTCAATGATGATTTAGGGATTTTAGGAAAACCCAACACACAGTAGCCCTAAATCTTTGCAAATCATCACCGAACAATATGGGTAGCAAAAGTAGGAACGAAAACAAACAATTTGGCTATCTAAATGTTGCTAAAGATGAACTTTCAAAATTAGGTTGCACGTAGATGCGAATTAGTCCATCCGAAGAAGAACTAAGCTTGCCCAAATGTGCATGTTCTTTTGTTATCGGTATCTCGAAGGATGAATTTAACACAAACCTAGTGGGGTATGATGCACAGACGTGTGTTCGGACTTCGTCTTGTCTATATCTAATTGACCGTCATTCATTCCATGTAAGGCATACAAGAGCATCCTAGCCCAGTTTCACAATTATCAAGGGGAAAAGAAACTATTGATTTTCAGCTGTCATCGTTCAAAGATCAATGGGTTTGCGGACTACACCCAACTGTTGTTATTAATCGACTTACTAAAAAAGATTTTGGTCTATACCTTATCCGTCGGCCGAATATAACTGCGACGTTGCCGAAGTTGTGATGACCACTGACTGGGTTAATGGATATCCGCTTTCAAAACCCACTTTTTTTTAACTCGGCCTATTTTGTTAAGCTTCCAAATAGCTATTTCATGTATGGACGTTCCAGTAGTCTGTACCTTTGGCAAACCACCTGCTCACTGAAAAGAATTTAGTGCTCAATAGCCATCAAACTGACGTTCTTCAACTCTTTTTCGTTTGCTTGCTCGGTAGAAGTTCTTCGAGTATTAAGAGAAGAATTTTCCTTTTTATTTATCGTCCTAATAATGCACATGGTTTTTTTTTTAAACAAACGGAGCATAGGAAAAGGGGAGGCTGCAGACTGAGGAACTGGTAGATGACTATCGGTGTCAAAAATGAGACGGGCCAATCTAGAAGACCAGATGTTAAAACCCGGTTTTCGATAAGTCCAAGTAGAGTAGTTTCGTTATCACCTTAATATACGCTACAGAGCCTTAAAATATAGTACATTAGGAAATGATGAAATGGTGAATTATTTTACAATGCCAAAGTATCGTGTAACCTTTATCCTGTCAATTAGAAATGAATTATGAAGCTCGAGTGCGCGGAATGCGGTGACTCTAGTTGTGCAAACCGTTTTGCAGCATCAATACGACAATGAAATTAAACTTGCAAAAATTTACCGACGGTAACGATATTCGGGTACTTTTCCATCCTACTCACTTACATCAGCATGGCTTGTGCTTGTGCCTCAAGTTTAAATAGGTGTCAACTGTGGCTAAATAGTCGTGTTTTCGTTAAACGATTATTGTCATTGGGTAAAGATTAGGAAAAGTTATCGCCGTACCCCGGTGGCATAATTTCGGCTTTGTATTGTTTCGATTTGTCTTGCTTTTGGCTGGACTTCGATTGGATTGCAAGCTGTCGTGCTCCATAACTGGTCATTGGTGTTGCCACATCTCCCACGGTCGTTTGTGCCATTTTTTATTATTTTCCTAGTTTCAATATACCGGTATGGTTTTTCGAAAATTGTTTGATATCTTCCGGTCTCCCATTTTCAACTGCCCATGTGACTTGATCCTAACAGACCAGCCAAAATTAATATTCATACGAGCATTTCAAAATTTATTGCTTCCACCATGCTGTTATTTCTCGTTCATTGTTTAAAAACTCTGGCACCTATTTGCGTGTCATAGATTTTGAGAAAAAGCACAGAAAATTGCTTTTGACCTATCTGTTTAGGTTTACAGTTTGTTTATACACGAATCTCGGTACGAACCCCAAGGAATGTTGGCAAGGCGATATTAGCAACTATAATCCTTCAGCCATCTTGTTTTGCTGTTTCGTTTGATACCTATTGCTACCGATCCAGTGTCCCGAGTAGTGGTGAAAGTAGCTTTCTGCCCGGTCCACGTCTCAGCTCTGGCACGACTGATATCACCACATATGCATGAATATGGGTTCATGCACAGGGTGAATGAGGAAGACGACAGCGTCCAAAGTGGAACTGTTAGATTCATATGCAAAATGAAATGGGTTTTCAGGGTTCATGGAAGAACGCAAGTGCTTAAGGTAGAAGAGGAGCTTAATGAAGTGTTAATGAGATGTGAGTGCATCCGTCAGGGCGTAGGACCGTGCCTTAAAACAGCTGACGACAGACTGTCAGGACCAACCACTGTGGTAATCATAGTGGTGCGCAGAAGGTCGAGCACCTCTTCTCTAGAATATCTTGTAACTGTCATATCATCACCCTGACCAAATATGACCGGGGTACAAGTGGCAGGATGGATGAGAGCACGATTGATGCTGTCGACATCCGCAGAAGTTTCCGTATGCTTCTTCTTCTTTCCACACAACAGTCGAAAGCCTTGCCATAGGAATCGACTGTTGTTACCACTCAAGAGTTGGCTGACGAATGTCATGTCGATGTTTTGGATTTCCGCTTTTATTAGGATGGAAATATATCGCACGCTTGAGTTAGTACGAGATTTGTAGAAGTGCTCCCTGGGTCCTCTGAGAGATTTCAGTTTCTGGGACGAATAGTATTTCTAAATGATAGCAAATATGAAAGAACGTATTGTCCATGTCTGTGAAAAGTTCGAAATTGCGATTGAGCAGGGGGAAACAGGCATATGCGTGTGAAAGATTTCTGAAGCTGAATAAGGTTGTTGTGTGAAAAATTAAGGAGGGGAATTAGATTTTTCTTCGCTTGAAATTATTGAAGGCTGACCCGGAGTCTATCTTGGGCCTTAACAGATGCAGACAGTTATCATTACTCAAAATGGGAGTTTGTAGTTTCAAGGAAAAGAAGTCTGGGTGACTGGTAATAACTCTGCCTAAAATGAAGTTACTTCTCTTGGGAGAAACCCAGAGGTCTGCAGAATATATATAGTTTGTTGTTTGAAATCACCTCAAGACGAGGAGCAATAAATTCTTGAAATGAGTGAAAAGACTTTGTGCTGCGTGCTAAAAGGGACAAAGAATATGTTCATTATGATCGTACTGATATGACGGATTAACCTAGGCTGACAATGTGCCATGCGACAGTCAATTCCGTTTAGCGAGTACGTATAAACAACTTCGGACTTGCCAGAGCAGAAGGAATTTATTTACGTTGCCACACCTCCAGTTTTGTTTGAAACTTGGTTCTGTCGATGCGGTCCGAAGCCGTCCGTCGACACGAGTTGATCAGCAACATTCGAGTTTAGCCACAACTTCTGTTGGCAAATGACACAAGTGGCAACATGGATCGGTGAATAGAGTGCAAGGGACAGATCTGACATCTTGGTAAATAGGGGAGGGATCCCGGTACTTAACAATGTTCGAATTGATACGTTGGCGGGAGGGATGCATCTAAGTGCTGCCTGCCAGCCAGCATGAGTGCTTCTTCTGGATGGATTAGACATTTGAGGTGCAACAGTGAGTGGTCTTAGTCCAGGTTGAGAAACAATGCTTTTAAACAGCATTAATTCCGACCGATTGTAGAAGCGCACAAAGACCAAAACGGAACCAAAATTGCACCCCTCCCCCCCGAAAATCAAACAAACAACGAACTAATGATAATACAACTGTAGCGCAGTCAGTCACAGGGCGCGCGCCATTCGGATTCCATGCATTTGATTTACTATTTCGAATCCTCCCGATAATGAAATCAAGTTTATTCGAATGTCAGGTCGATGTCGTACAACTCATCGGATTTGCATTAACGGGCACCTCTGTAAGGAATCGGCATATAAAGTTTTTTTTTATTATCCCATCCCAGCTATGTGAAACTTTTAATGAGTGCTTGCAAAATCCTTAATTGAATACGCGGCTGAAAACAACCCTAACAGCAAATTCACTCGGGGTTCATGGGAAAAATATTCGACCTGACTTAATGATCCACATCGGTTTTCCCAGGTCAATTATCCCTCTCATGCTGACTTGTTTGTTCCCGTCACTTTTTGGCATTCAGTCCGACAAAATTGAAGCGAAAACCGAGGCACAACGATACACAACTAGCCGATGTCAAAAGAGAAATTGAATCAACCAGTTCTAAACATGGATATAGCTTTCCGGCACACTGTCCAGAGAAAGATCAAAAGCTTTATTGTGAAGCGCCAAACGACTGTTTGTCGCTAGACGTCGATCAACCTACGTCAAATAAAAACGTTGTTAGTGACGAAGGCAAGACCAGGGCAATCACGAAGGATAGTTTGGATATTCTACGTTTACAATTCTTTGCAAATACGAAAGATGTTTCAGCAATCCTAATGCGTGTCATTATGAAAAATCCACGCCAACACATCTCTGCACTTTCGCATTTTCCTTGTGGTCGAACCAGTAGCTGCTGAATGTCGACATTACTGCAATGCACTGTGGCTTACCAGAGCACGAAGTTTGAGAGTGAATCAAAATGAGAAAAAATTTAAATTAAGTAAGTTAAAATTCACTGATCGATCCCTCTATCAGCTAATCCGGTCTCTTGGCATTCGCTGAAATTATGAAGCGGCATTTTCGCTGGGATTCTCAACTGGCGTAATCGGCGCGAAGTCACCGCAGCTCTATTGGTCTCTGAGTGGGGTATTGGTTATGGCGAGTCAATATCCGCTACCCTTACACATCGAATGCACAGTCTCGGCTCACTGGCAAGTTACACTACTAGCGGATGCTACCCTGAAAGGTCTTTCCTTGGCCGTTTACTGTCTGACATACTTCTGGGAAGATACATGATTCGCTTGCTCATTCAAACAACGCTAACACGAATTTCCAGTTCATATGAGAAAAGGAATCCTTAGACAGACGGCCACGTGTTGATTAATATTATCCTCGTAATTCCATTTGGCCATTTATGTGAGTATTACACGGACGGGACGATGTACAAACTATCCCTATTTCGATCCAGTGCAGTTTAAGGAAACTAATAACCGATGTATTACTAACGGAATCGTGATAACAGGCTGTATTTACCGGATCGACGAACAGTTGGCTACAGCGAGCATTGGTTTAGCAAGAAACAAACATCTTGACTTGTTTATGCAATAGTGAATGGTGGCTCACGAGACCAAAAGCAAATTGTCCACAGGGGACAAAAAACGGGTTCGAGTCATTTCGATTCATCTTAATGGTCCTCGTCCAGATAGTTAAAGTCATCCCGATGGTTTTGAACAAAATTCATTTCGTGACTAAAAAATACAGTTAGTCAGTATCACAGAATTTCCTTGGCTGAACGTGATCTGAAATATGGTAGTTATCGGGCGGCCCGCATTGTACGGTTTCATTCTGATAGTCGCCTGTTCGAATCCCCTAAACATTCGTCAACTTTCTCACCTGATAGCTTTCTTTTACCTCCCCCTCGTCATCGGCTATTAAAATGGTGGGCTTTGTGATTTCATTTATATAGCTAACTTTCACACTGACTTGATTATCCATGCGTCAGTACACATTATTTACATTTAGTTTCAGGTGGCACGAGGAGCCAGAAGTTAGAACGAATGGAAAACATTTGCGGATTATCTATCCAAAAGTCAACTCCGGGAGTAGAAATCAAGGGCCGACGGTTCGATTTTTGGTCATGACGTCGCTTTTTGGATGTGCAATGCGTAAGTGGATTTTTCATTCGATATCTATCGTTAACGTTTACCCTCAAAATCCGGATCAATTTATTACTTCTTTTACTCATTTCTCTTGCATTAGCCTAGTATGGAAAAATTGAACTTGGACATTTTTTATGAAGCACCTAAGATCCCCTAGTTCAGTACTCTATGTTCTAGCATCAGTTTTGTTTAATGGTTATGGTAAGAAGTCGATTCATCTTTTCCGCAAGCAATCAGGAACAGTTTAAACATATCTTAAAGGAAAAATCTGGACGAACTTTATTAACGTCGTCTTCTATTTACAATCTCTTAGAAGACAGCTAGAAATCATTGATCAAGATACTGATGTACGTTAGTGCCGATGCTTGAACGCCAACATAAAAAACACTAAACTTTCCACACTCTTCTGACAAATTCAGGCCATTTCCAGAAATGTGAATAGGCCCGCTCAGTTTGGTGCTGTACAGTAGGCCATTCCGGTCCTCTGACCTTTTGGCTTTGACAGAATCAACTACCACCATCCCATCTGACCACGCCCAAGAACGGCATGACTATCCCGTACAGTCGAATTCATTTCGCTCACGCCCCAACTCGCACTGCTTCCAGCAAACCTTATACATATTAGATCATAAGCCGTGGGTTGGCTCCTCGAGAACTTCTCACTTCATTCGAACAATGGTGAAATACTTGGGCAACATGAGTTTTCAAGGCCAACTGGTCCGCCAGCAAAGCACGTCAAACTAAACCGAAGTGGCGATGCGTAAAGTTGTGGTTGCTTGAGTAAATAGGTCGCTCGCAGCTCTAATTTCGAGGCGCGCTTTTCACAAGTCTAGCACTTAGGTACAGTCACAATTTGGTTCAAAAAAGGCGAGGTTGAAACAAATGAAAGGTAAATTTATTCACAAAAACTTGCGGCTTGAGAGTTTTTACCCGGTGTGTTATTCAGCGAATGCCAGTTTCGCGTAACGAGGGATACGGATCCGATGGTGGGATAAAAGCAAAATGGGATTCATAATCAGAGTAGACATAAATGGAAACGTACAAAGTCAGAACGCTAGTGACCGATCAGTGTAAAAAAGAGGAAAAGTATTTAATTCTGTTGTAACAAAGTTGTGCACTTTTTGAACTAAAATATCAGATGAAACCAATATAATTATACCAAAATTACTACTTACAGCGCTCGTTCAGCAGCACATCCATCTGAATGGTTTATGAACCTCCGCCGGAGTGATCAGAGTGTACTCTGTCTCCGACTACGTGGCTTGAAAAAGAAGCAAAATTGATTCTGCTTAGAGATCAGGCACCTGTGTGAGGTTGACATGAACGGTAAATTACAACAACATTGTTTGATTATTGTGCTATAAGCTTGTGGAAATTCGCATGTCATAGTTCTGTGCAACCTTGAGCAACGAACAACTTACAGACTTTAAAAGTGCCTTTTCGGAAGGAAATGCTATTGGACTTTTCGAATATGTTAAGCATGTTTTCGTCGGACACCGAATGGATCAGAACGGTCTCCTTGTAGAACAGCAAGTCAACAACGGTGAAAATGCCCAAGTTTTCTTCAACAACTTTCCGTTCAACTGATTCAGCCTTTTTTCTCATCCATTCAGTCAAATCCTGATATTGAAGAATCATGTGAACATTCAACCGTTGAACCAGTCTGACACGGCATGTAATGAAGGAATTCCAGGTGTCCGTATTACTGAGAACGTTCATTAACTGAAACAAACAAAAAACACAAAGTTTAAAAATCGGTAGATCACAAATTAAAATTTTCTAATGAGTTGAAGTCACAAAATGGTTGCTGAAAGTATATTCTTATCATCCCGTCCATTATTCGCTCTTTACTTGGCCGGCGGTGGTCAAGCGGATAAGGCCGTGGCGTTTGGACATGAAGTTCGCCGGGTCGAATCCCGCCCGTGGAGCGTAACTTCCCCACTTGGCAGCCCTCTGTTAGCCGTGGCCTCCTTCCTGAGAAATGATGCACATTGTTATTTCATTAAGAAATGAAGTAAAATATAAAAAATAGATATTTTATTCTCATTTTCATTGAGTCTGTTGGTTGCAGTTTACTTACCTGATATTCTCCAGCAAGCGACGAAATATGCTCATTCGGAAGAAGCACCTCCTGTCCTGCATGCCTGATTGATTAAACGTTTTCTGAACCTCCTCGTTCAAATTTTGTGCTCAGGCAAACGGTAACTTTCGTTGTACTACTCTGTCTTTCGGCTGAGTGCGGCCACAAACAAGCCATCACGTTGACCGTGCGAAACTCATGAATGGGCAGTTTTTGGCAAAAAACATTACCGAGGCTTTTGGAAAATGAGTGCTCAGCTTTTACTTTGAATATTCAGACGAGAACAAATCAGGAAACCTTCTCAACATAAACACTGCTCTGATCAGTGATGATGTGATGACACCACACTGATTACGTCAATCGGTAATTGGAACTATAAAGCTGCAGGCGGAAGCCGACAAATAGGGACGGGTCGACTAGCCAGCCGAAGAATCGATCAGTGAGTGCTGATCTTTGAAAACCAATAAATGTTTCAAACGTTTGAAAATCCCACAGAACACATTGAGAAGAACACAACGTGGCGAAGAAGCTCGTTTTCAGTTATTTGTGTTCATGCCAATACATAACATTAAATATGGTTGGAGATGGCTCAAGCTCCGATGAGGCCTATTTTGGACATGTGTAATTCCCCATATCACGCTTTATCTAAGTGGTTAGCCAGCCTACTAGAACCAATTAGGGCAGTCATTTCTAGACATAGTGTGCCAGATAAATTTCACCTCACAGGAGCTATTAAGAGCCTACCTCTGGAGGGGAAGCAGATGTTAACACTGGATGTAGTTTCCCTGCTTACGAATGTTCCGATCAGCGAAACCATTAGTTACATTTGCGAGTACATTCAAGATAACAACATCTCTATAGGGATCCCATTGGATGAACTGAAACAGCTACACTTTGTGTGCACCGAAAATGTTCAATTTCAATTCAATGGTGAAATATACCCGCAGAAGGACGGATTGGCAGTGCGGTCTCCTGTGGGACCATTGTTTGCTGACATCTTTATGTCCAAACTGGAGAATAATCAACTGCGCTCATCAAACAGGCACTGTACCGTTTACAAGCGCTATGTTGATGATATATTATGTGTCGCAGAGAAGCATATAGACATAAACCATATGCCACACACGTTTAACAATGTCCATCCAAACGTAAGTTTTACACTAGAAGAAGAAGCAGACCATAGCTTAGCGTAATTAGATGTGTACACAAGGCGACGGTAGGACGGATCTGCACAACTATCAGTCTATAGAAAGGTAACATGTAACGGACGGTGCAATCATTTTCACAGCTATGTGCCGTTACATACGAAGAGGAACCTAATATGCTGTTTGGTTGATAGAGCAAGAGAAATATGCACAGGCGACACAATTGAAAATGAACTTCGTTTCCTGCGGAGTGCATTCGCACAAAATGGATAACCCAAAAGATTTATAAATAAAACTATGGAAAAACGAAGTAAGACGAAAAGAGATAGGACCAATAAAGAAACCCGTATACGTTCGTTTGCCTTTCAAAGATGATACCGAAGCGGAAATTATCCAACGGAGACTGCCAAGTTCAGTCAGTGGAACATTCTTTGCTGCACAGTTAAAACTGTATTCACATCCAAACCGATCATGTTCCCAACTAAAGGACAGACTGCCAGATTCTGCAGCCTCATTCTGTGTATGCACACCTGTTCCTGTGGGACCAGGTGTATTGGCCGCACGACCAGGCGTTTGTCCGATCGCGTTCGAGAACACCTCCCGGCTTGGTTGAGCACAGGAACAATTAAGGCAATCACTAGCGCGGTGTGTTCACACCTTGTCGAGTCAAACCACTCAGTGAATGTGACAAGTGCTTTTCGCACCATCTACAAAGTTAGGAGCGGACAATCAAGAACTGTCAAGTGTCGCATCTTGAACACAGCCGAAACCGTATCTATCCGTTTGTGTAACCCCCCTCTATGGGTTTAGAAACAATTTGTTCAGGCTCTTAAACTTCCCTGGCCCACTTGTCATTATCCGACAAGCGGTCTACAACCTGATCGTGTGACAAATTGATTAATTACACATGCACACAGTCACATTCTTAGAGTTGTGAACTGATGTGACTGCAAACCGCTAATTTTCCTAGAATCATCTCCAACCCTATTTATTGTTATGTTTTGGTATGAGTACGAGTAACTGAAAACGAGCTTGTTCACCACGATGTGTTATTCTTCATAAAAGCTCTTTGATTTTGAGCATTAAACGAACTCTTGAGTCTGCCTGACTTGGCTTTTCTCATTAGAGTTAGTGCGAACAGCCAGGATCGATTGAAGAGTTTCGGAACGCAGTAGAGTAGACGTTTCTCTCATCATTTTGTGGTATGAAACATCTCGCTTCCATAAGTTTCTCTTACCCGAATTACCATGGAATTCCTGTACTTTGGATAAGTGGTGAATTTTCATAGTCGGATGGAGAAGCAGAAAACAACCACAACTTGACAAACAGGAGCAGACTCCTACACTGGCAGAGATCACCGGCTCACCTCACTACATGTTTTGCGTTCGAAATCACGGTAAACCTGACTGCTGGTGTCTTTGAGCATTGTGTCCCAGGGTTCCGGGCAGTACCCAGTGTACACGATACCGCTCAAATGCTTTGCTATGAAACAAAAAGTGGACAAAAGCGAGATTTGATGAGAAAAGAGCGGATAGAGTTCGATCATTCTTAGCTGGATGAGAAAACTATGAAATGTTAGAAGTAAACTGAGTAGAGAGTTTCAGTAAAAACTTTACTGAAGACCGCAGTATGTTTTTTCAGCAATCTACTTGGAGAATAGCTAGTTCAAAAGGATGTATGGAAAGAAAGTTCTACCAGACTTACTTAGTATTTTATCACGGTGCACTGCAAACAAAAGAATGAAGCTTGATTCAATTCATGCTAGGGTGTTTTGATGAAAAACCCTGACAGCTACATTATCAGTGCTAGAGAAATGGACAAATGATGCGCTTTCTTATTCCCCCTATACTGACAAGAAAATTTCGTTGTCTTCTGCTGACGACAATAAAGAATCGATATTTTTCCATCCTCTTGTACTATTTGTCCTATGAATGGAGCTTTCCGAACTAGTAGTCGTCAGAGAGGTTAGTTTGTAATAAAACATCTCAGGTTCCATTCACGATTCGGGATTCTCGGTCGTACATTCACAATGATGACCAACTATACTGCGGAACATAGTTAACCAAAATCTTTTATCGATATATATATATATATATAAATGGACATACATTTTTGTAAAACAAGTTTTACATTCACAGTTTTTTTGCCTATAGTGTCACTCGGACAATGTATACAAACTTGTTTGGTGCTCTTCTATCAATTGTACAAATGTTCCAAGCCACAGTGCAATCAGACAACACCAGGTAGATTGATTAGACCAAAGAAGTTCGTTAGTGGTTAATCTTAAGCTCACGTGACACAATCAGTTTGGTTCTACATGCTACATTTCCGAGAAACATGGGAAACTTGTCAATTTAACAAGACTACAGACATTTAGAGGATAAAGATGAAATAATGTTGTTTAGGTTTTAATTTTGGTCTTTTTGGTGTATAAGATTAAATCTTGGGTGTTCTCCATGAGGCAAAAGAACACTTGCTAACAGCTGCTGTTCCTATCAAAAAGCGAAATGGAAAAAGAAATCATTGTTTGCATTTCGATGACACTCAAATAACGAGTTCTCGGTATTCATTTCACTTCATTTCACCGTCTAACTTCCGTCTTTTCTACTGTGAAGATATCTGTTGTCTCTAACGGTTTTTTTGCTTTGCTAGGTCGTTTTCGTCTATGCGTCTTCAAACTGCCTCTGGTCCCAAACTAATTTAATCAAGTGATGGAAGTGTGACTAATAGCAATTCATTTCCGAAAGAATGAACCGGCCGCCATACAGAAGCAACAATGATTTAGGTTTGCTACAGTTACGCAATAAATGCATAATTTGTCTAGTTATTATCATTCAATTTTTATTAGAAACTGGACAAATACGGGACATATTTCAAAGACTTGGTAAACAGTACCTTTTGCATAATGAATAATTACTACCGATACGCTACTGGTAGATTCGTAACTTATGTACAGTGTGTTCCAGTAGCTCACGAATTTCTGAGTGACCAGTGTGCCACAAATATAATGTGAATCTTTGAAATCGCTCGAGCTGCTTAGTTTGAGCGCACCATGCGAGCACAACAGATGAATCTGAAAAAAAGCATGCACAACTCGAGAGATTGAACGCATGTAATTGGCAAACTTGAAGATATTGTACCTACTTAATGGTACGAGGTCTGATTCAATTTAGCTCGGAACGTCAATAACTAAACAATCGCTGAAGACTACAAGCCAGTGGCTGTGAAATCCAGTACCCGTAATTGGTTTTTCATTCCACGTCTTCGAGTTTTCTCTTATAAAGTTCTGAAATCCGCGCCTCCACTTTACATTCGCCTGTTACTCGTGAGTTCAGGCTTGCTCTGCTCCTTGACCGGGTTGAGCTGAAGGCCGCGCCACTGATGTTTGTCCCTCGCTAACAATCTCCAGTCCATGGTTTGTTGCCGAGTTTATGTTTCGTTGTCATTACCGATACCGGTTCTATTTGGAAACTTTTCTACCAAACAAGCTGTAGCAATTGCCTATCCTGCCAGCATTGTTTACATCTACCTCGTACCCAGGCATCCCAGTGAGGCAGTTGGCTCTAGCACTTTGTTTGTTTTCTGGAAACAACTTAAAATCAGACTCAGTTGAGTAGTTCTTGCGTGAATGTGATGTACGCTCTCACAAAGACCTCTATATGGGGGCCACCGCTCATTCTGTAACCCACTTTCCCTTCCATAAAACAAATACAAAGAGGTGCACTGCTTGGATCTTCAATCAGGACAACACAAGCACTGATGTGTGATACCGACATTCCAGTTGCTTATCATGGGTTTGAACGTATCTCACGGATGCCTTCAAACAACATGACGGGAAGTGAAACCTTTTCATCATTCTCGTTGTAGAGGTCGTAGGTTCACACTAAAAATTCTCCCTTATCCAAGAGCATTCACGTGAATTCTAATAAATGTGAAATGATTCTAGCCTAGCGTTTACCTTATTGTTAATTAATTAATTCAGTCCAGTGAATTAGTGGTTTGGTACTTTGACTCCATCTTTATGGACTGTATTTCTTCAAATCATGATGTTTTAGTTGTACAGTTTATAACCTCCACAAACTAATTCACAGAATCAGGGGTTACCTGTTTGATGGTGATGATTATTCGCTCATAATGCAAGTAGTGGAGCTCCCAAGTGCATTTAACAGCCCCATTCAAATGTAACGTGCCTTCATCAGTGACAGGCCATGGGGGACAATTATGACCTAGATAAGGGGAAAGATGAGAAGCGATATTTCAATCACAGCCAGGCATTTAATGATTTCAAGGATTTCATATTAGTGCACCACAAAACAGTTCTCATTTAATTATGGGACACCGTCAATCCGTAGAACAAGGACGTCCTAACCTTGAGTGGAGCTTTCTTCAGTATCCCATATTCTCTATGCCAGTGCAGTGAATTTGATCGTCCTGGGCAATTCTTCAACAGACTCCCATGTGTCTAAGTCCATTGTTGTCTATCAGTCCGTGTAAGTGAATGGTTTCTGTTTTCCTTTCAGTGACCTGAATCAGTTGCTTCAGTCCGTTGCATATCACAGTGGAAGTATGGTGAATACTTTCCGGTGTGAGTCTATTTAGAATCATTTCCAGTCCACTAGTAATCAAGAGGAAAAATTGAGATTGCCAGTCCGGCCGAATTACATAAACAAGGCCAATTCGGAATTAGGATAAGCATCTGTTCGTGTACGTGTGGCCATGTACAGTGGATGTGAAAGTAGACAGTTCAGCAACTGCGTGAACAAACCAGCTAATTCTGCGTTCCGCGAATCTTAACGGAAGCAACAACTATTAGATGATGACGAGAATAACGTCAACAATGCTTAATCACCCACCTGGTATTCACTTGCGTTCATCCACCTCAGCAGCCAGTGATTGGACAATCCATAAGACAAAGGGACGTCAAATGACGACTGCGACAAATGATACATTCGCCAAAATGGAATAAGGCTTACTAGACGAATGTATTGAAACAAACTTGCCACAAGAGAACATATGACCCTCTTTCACTAATATCAGGTCACGAAATTCGGAAGATCACATATTTAGTCTGGCAACTCGTACACGAATTCCATCAACAGGCATATTGAACTGGACCAAAATATCCAGTCTACTAAAGCGCCAGATTTAGACGGAATGGTGGATGTCTACTTTTTGAAATCTGAGGCAAAATGTTCCGTTTCAAGATCGTAATTTCCAATACCGCTCCCAGCTAGCTGGAGTCTAACAACCACATTACCAAAATTAAAAACACGGTAACATTGGTAGAATCACTAGCATTGATAAGCCATCTAAGCGCCAAGCTTAGTGCTCACATGATATTTAGATTTTCGAAGCCAAAAATCCACTTGGCAGTACAGCGATCATTTCGTCAACATACGGTGAGTTTAGTTCAACTCAGGTCCTGTTTGTTAAATTGTATAGCATTTGCCATTGAAGGATTACTAGATGATGGGTCATACAGGAAAAACCTATCTGCAGGGGTGGGTTACGTGACCTACATTTGAAGGAGCCACATCTTTAAAGGCCAAGTAATCTGAAATAATGGATGTCAGTAGGATTCCACTCATGCTTCGCAAAAATCAGGTAACCTCTTCATAACACAATCAGAATCCGACAAGCATAATAACTCAGCCACCGAATAGAAGAGAAAAATAAGGCGTCAATGGTCACCGAAGGGAGCTGACTGACCTGGTCCCGTCTGCGGCTCACTCGGAAAGCCACTGATCACCGCTGTGGGAACAACTAGGCCTGGCACTAAGCCAGCCTCTGTGTGCCCTGCTGGAAACAGACGAGCAAAAAATATATAAATCGCCAAATCGTGCACATTTTCGGCCAGAACGGTAAACTTTGGCATCAGTCACAAAATCAAGTAAACAGACCGACAGATAGACGATCCGACTAGTTAAAATCTCCGAACATGTAAACATCCATTCACAAGTTCAGTCATTGCATTTTGCATCAAAAAATCGGAAGATCTATATCCTGTCCGTCAATGCATTTGTTATTCGGTTGCCAAATCGGACTGCTGTCAGACCTCCCGTGGTTTCACATTCATAAACCCCCAGTCATGAGAAAAAGAAATAAATTTGTTACAACTGACTGATGCATCAAGCCGCACAGTTGATAAAAAATTACTACATCACGAGAAAGTTTGATACGAAAATAGCCCACGGTTATCGGAAATGAAAAGTATCACTGATAAAATATGATAGGAAATTCACAGAAATTATGACGCTGAAACATAATAAAAGAAAGAGTGCGTGAGCAAATTTACGTACTGGAGATGGCAAGTGGGCAACATGAAATGCCCGTTGCAAACTGTAAAAGGGATCGTCAATAAGCTGGTACTTGTGGAAGGATCCATACAGTGTACGTATTATTGAAAAATTTCATTGAAATCAAAATCGTGCGTTTCGAACAGAATAGGATGGCTGCCTACAAAAACGATTACTCATGCTAATTGTGAATGATGTAATGTTAATAAAACAGCGTCGTTTGTAGGTGCAGTGCGCCAACATTTCGACTACCGTGGGTAGTCTTTCTCAAGGGAAGTTTTACAATCACCCTTAATCGATTAACCTGTATTTAGATAATAAGAATGTGCACATCTGGCTGTGTATTTGTCGACTGTCTGAATGTAATCTGTGGCACACGGTCCGGTTCATCCTTCTTTGGCTATTTGTGTCTTAGCTTAGGATTCATGTCCACCCCGGGCCCATATGACCAATTTTTGATAGATTTGCGCTTGGAAGTGTCTCACAGCCGTGAACGTCGTGTGAGACTGGAGAAGGGAATAGCCAGTTGTGTGAAACAATAACCAAAATTATTAGGGTTTCGCGGAGCTGGAAGAATTAGTCAGTAAATAGTGGTGCAACAAAGGACAGAACAATTCTGAATGGCATTTGGTGATAGATACTAAGTCATTGTGTCAGTCAGTATATATCGGCCAGTCAAGTATTAGTAAAATACGTCAGTAAATGAGTTAAGCAACCACTAAGACAAAGGTTGTGTCAGTCAGTCAGTCAGTCAGTCAGTCAGTCAGTCAGTCAGTCAGTCAGTCAGTCAGAGAGTTAAGCATTTATTCAGTGATTCTAACTGTCTCTCAGTTCATCAGTCAATCAGTCGGTCAATCAGCCAGATATTCCTTGAATTAATCAGTCAGAGAGTCACTCAGCCAATCAGGCAGTTGTTAAATGCCTGATTCACACAAGACAACAATCATATAACATGAATGTCAGCCATCCAGTCAGTCAGTCGGCCAGCACGTGACTCGGCTATTCATTCATTCGTTAGTTTATTCAATCAGGTAGTCATGCATTTCTAGTACCTATCTCTTATTGGTTCAGTTCTTCCTATGTTCAGCATCAAGTCAAGTCAGTCCCAGTTAGCCAAGTACAATCAGCCAGTCAGCCAGGCATCGATATAGTCCGATTAATTAGGCAATCCTGTAGTCACCCCTTCAAAGATTCACTCATTCAGTCATTCAAACAAACAAACTAGCTCTCGTGCCATTACTCATTCATTCATTCATTCATTCATTCATTCATTCATTATTCATTCATTCATTCAATCATTCATTCAGGCTTTAGTCAGTCAGTCAGGTATTCAGGGAGTCAAATCACCAGTGAAGGAGATTCTCAGTGTATCAGGGCGTCATTTACTCAGTCATTCATTTAAGGAGTCAGTTAGAAAATCAGC
>LUCM01011557.1:0-11970 GCA_008360955.1 Fasciolopsis buskii
CAGCAGTTGCATATCAATTGATAAAATAAATCTGAAGAAGAATCGGAGCTATTGCTGATTCCAAGGGCGGAACTGTGTGGTATTGACTTATGCATTCAGGAAATTTTACCATATACTATTTTTCTTGCTTCTCTTCATTGGAATTCTCAGAATCATCACACAAATAAGTGTCACGGAAGTTAGTACAGGAAACACGCTCTTTGAACTTGAGTATTTCTTCTGGGACTTTATATGCTGGCTACTGTAAATTAGTCATAAAGTTTCCGGCTAACTTTCATATAGTAAGGAAACTTGAAATTGGTAGACGTTATTATCTCCAGTGCTTTCATGAATGATGTGCATGAGAAAAATAACTCTGCAAAAAAGAAGTGCATGAAACTCCATGCACTTCACCTAGTAGCGTCTTGTGCAGAATAGTTTGATTTTACATATGACTAGGAAAAAAGTATCAGTGTGAACTAGTGCAGGAAATGAAGTAAAGAGTCATCATGGTAAGAACACTGGGATACTTGTTTTTCTGTTAACACAGCAGGAGTT
Organism: Fasciolopsis buskii; assembly: GCA_008360955.1. NCBI lineage: Eukaryota > Metazoa > Platyhelminthes > Trematoda > Plagiorchiida > Fasciolidae > Fasciolopsis > Fasciolopsis buskii. Next base: position 538 of record LUCM01011557.1, read on the forward strand.
CTCACGAATAAGCACAGCCTTTTCGGAAAGTGTAGATTATCTAGCTCTGTCTATTTTGTAGATAGCATACAAGTTTGTTATCTGGTTAGTTATGCTTTGATTCCCGATCGAGAGTTTAAACACAGATGCTAACAGCTTTTTATGCCATTTGAATCGACTGTGATTGGAAAATTCACGCTGACCGTAACTGTGGGTTCTATTAAAAACTGTTTTTTTTCGTTATGGTAACAGGCATGAGGCAGTGCTCGTCTGACGAAGCTTTAAAGTGCGTCAATGAACAACAAAAATCAGAATCAGTCTAATTTCTAGGAGAGTACAGGCTGCCTTGTAACGCGCATCCAATCAAACCAGCATGGCGACTCAACCTGCGCTTAAAAACAATCATCGATTTTTTCAAGAGAAAGATGCTTCAGGACAGTACTCTTATCACGACCGATTGCTGTTAGTCATGATTAGTCATCGGATTTTGAATACTTTCTTAGGCAGTCTGTCAATCAAACGAAAGAATGCGTAACCCATTCCGTCACATTTGCTCAGTCTGGCTCTATACCTCGGATCGGATACGCATTGACGCGGTTAGTTTTCGTGCGTTTAAGAGGCTGTTAGCTGAGATAGGAGCTAAATACTCTCAGGGACACTCGGCACATGATCCTTTACTACGATTTATCGATGGTTTGCCTACAATTCAGCAAGTGGAACTGGATTCGGAGATAAAAATCAAAACTCAGTCTAGGTGAAACAGGTTCGGAATAAGTAGCAAGGCTACCGCTGAAACGGTCTGTCCCAAACTCAAAGTCGGACTTATGAATTATTACTGACTTGCGTAACGCTCCGCAGTATAATGGCTTATATTAAGTCGTTTACCAAACTCATGACGTCCCAAAGCCACATTTGTGTAACACACCACGTAAAACCGTTGTCGGGGGATGACCTTGTAAATGAAATAGGGAACGCTCTCAATGAAACAAATCTCTGATTATTTGATGTTTTCTGAATGCTGCATGAGTTATAATCTTGCCAACTCTGGGCAGAAGACCGTGTCCGCAAGCAAAACAGCATTCCATTTACAAGAATTTGCAATCTTCATTGGTCAAAAATTTATTAAACCCAGTTAATTTTGTAATTCGGACATTTAACTACCCGACCTGGTCGCAAAAATGACCATCATTAGAGCAGAACGTCGTACACAACATTTCTGATTATATTGGGGCAACATAACACAGTGCCGACTAATGAATAGCATCAAAATCTAACGGACCCTGACTTACGGAAAAGCTTCTTGGAATTTTCGGGCTCGAAATCACATGTCAAGCCACGACCCAATCAGTCTTTTTATATTAGAAAATTTCACCCAAATAACTAACCCATTTTGATGCGAATGTCAGACGCGAGTAATTCAAGTGGGCCGATCCGTGTCACAATCACTATTCCGGGGATAAACAGCAATAAGCTTGATTTCACTTATTATTCCGGTGTCGTCAACCACTTCTCAAATGAGCAAACAATGCGAATAAGTAGGGTCCAAATGATATCCTCTAGTGTGATAGCCACTGTTGAACCTACGATTTTCAGCATGGTCGCTGGGGGGTTCATGTTCAGAGTTTTCGAAGTTTTGTGGTCGTTCATACGAGCGTCTAGGCCACCTGGGCCTTACCAGCCTACGTGACACTGTCAGCATTCTATGCTCATTAGAACTTGTCGTGGTTCCACACTTATCCTTGACTCCTGAGAGTCAGGTCGTTTTTATAGCAATTTTTCTAAGTCGATCTGATTTTAAAGATCGAAGGGAGTTCTAACATGTCATTACCAATGCACTGACAATATCACCTCGGATAATGATCAAGTTTTTTCAATGTTTGTTCCATTCTTGGCGATCGGAAAAGATGAACAAACTATGAAGTGGACGGTGTCGCTCTTTCATTTGCTCGATTAATTGAGATGGTCTGGCGGTCAGCAATAATATTGCCAGTGGTTTTCGCGAAGTTCTGGTCATTTATTTGGAAATCTAGACATCAAACTCGACAATGAGAACCCTACGGAAACCAACAACCTGAGCTATGACCAACAAAGATTGATATCGTTGATAGATATCACAAAAAAGAACGATAGGCCCACCTTGTTTTCTTCTATTTATGAATGTTAGACAAATATAGATTTACGGCTGAGTGGGCATTTGAGTCCAAATGGCTACTTCTATTTGAATTTTATTAGACTTGCGTGTTATTGTTCGACATAACCGTCTCTTGACTCTTGTTATATTTTCCCCCCGGAAATCGTGCAACGAGTTAGAATGATGGTTGCGGACAATCGTGTGCTTCTCAAATGCGAATGTGACTGATGACGAAACGACGCGAACTCGGGACAAACGAGACCAGAAGCCGCGTGGTGGACCGGTTGCTCTGACACGACTGTGTTCCACAGCGCAACTTGTCGAAACAGGAATGGCGAGTAAACGAAGCTCTCCAAAGCCAACTCTTGAGCATAGTCGACTGCTACTTCTATGAAATGAAGCCAAAAATCCACGCAACAGGTTTACGAACTACTATACACGGCGACAAATATGGCTTATTCGATTAAACGACTTTCTTCGGCCCCGAACTCGTTGGTATTACCACTTATAGCAAGGATACAGGCAAGTATAACGACCACATAGCAAAGCACAGGCGAAGTTTTACTGCAACTGGTGATACTTTCCTCTTGGTCATAGATTTACGTTTGTTTAAGCCGACTAACGGGTGCGCACCTGTTTTAGGATGACATGTGGACGCGCACACCTAATTAAAAATACACCCCATTGGTAAAACTAATCCTGTGCATATTTTGATTTGTTTGGCTGACGTCTTCGGCTTAAGCATGGCTGACCTCATAGTACCTAGGTACTATTGTTATTATTTTTATTACTGTACTATCTCATTGAGGTCACTTAAGCATGGCAATAACCAAACAAGGAGGTGAGGACTTCTGGAGGACGACGATTTTTCGCAGCCTTTAGTATGAAAGATGTAAACACATCTTGTGTGGAGTAACATGCAGTATAAAAGCTTCTTATCTCTGGAGCGATAATCAAGTCCGGTATTCAGTTCATTCTTTTACCGAGTCTGCACCATTTATACGAATAAAACACTGTTGCCGGTCAAGTGGTGTCTAATTTTTCAGTAAACCTTTACAGGACCTTAGAGAAAGGACTTTTCTCTGATCTTACCTGCCCAGAGCATGTGTGGAGCGGAAGAACCGTCATTTGGCCTCAAGAAATGGCTGTCCTATTATCGGGTTTCGGAAGCTGTGGCCGTGAAACTTAAAGAGGCGAAAAATCATACGGGATTCCAGTAGGTTAGATGTGATAATCATTCTGGCCCCAGTAGACCGCCATCTATTAACGTGGTGACAAGAAACGATAAGATTTGAAATTCTGACTTTCCAAGTGCAAATATCTAATCCATTTGAATTCCGCATTACCTCAGCCAATCGTCACCGTGTTTGCAATATATATATATATATATATATATATATATATATATATATATATATACCAATTTATAGAAGGCCCAGAGCTGAAACTGTCGGATGACTATCATGTATAAAATACACTACTGGTTAGGTGCTCTCCGTGTCAGAAACAGATAATGAGCTGCAAGTTGCTTACTTTTAGTCAAATCGTGGGGTTAGGTGTAAGTGTACGAATGAAACATGCGCGCAACAAAACTGGACCATATGAATGCACCATTCTATCAGTTATTTTTAAAATGTACTGTATACTGCACGCAAAAAAACGCTCCCAAAGGTGCTCATGATCCTCAAGGCCTATAACGTCAGTTTAGAATACAGCACCAGAACAAAACCAGTGGTACTTTTAGGTGATTCGGTCTCCTACTGCATCAGTGGAAATCACGAGCCTCATCATGATGTTAAGGTGGTTTTCGACTTATAGATGACTGTAAACGTAGGCCCTGGAGCCATGGATTAAGGGAAAAATACGCCAGGAATGTCAGGCATTTAACGAGAGCTTTCGGGCTTGTTCAACAGCTATGATCAGTAGCCTATCTCGATCTGCAGCCGTCCGCAGAACCACCTCACTGATTAAACGAATATGGATTTTAGTCAAGGAAAGGAATTTTTGTCCCTGGTTTGGGTCAACGCTCCCGAAAGCAGCATTTGGAATGAGCATCTAATAAGCTCGTTGAGACCAACGATGGGAAGTGAACATTCGTACTGACGATGTGGCACTTTCATCGTTCCATTATGGTTATGGCAGACCTGTTTGAAAACACAGATAACTAATAAATGCGACATGGTGTTAAGATCAGTACGGACGCTCCTGAAAAAGCCATCTAGTAAAAGGGTCAGAGCAAGAAAGCCTTTCAGAATGTCTTCGTCAACAGTCAAGCCGATCTAAGAATGGTAGTCCGGTGCACTCTGCCAGTGCTCCACGACCTTGTTCTCTCGTTATATGACAGCTGTATACTGAGCGCAACACATGGATGAATCCATGATCGCTGTGATGGATTTACCCATCGGCGTGGTCAACCTGAAATAGATAAAACATATGCTCGTCAGTGGCAAATTCCAAAAAATATACATTATTCATCTTGTGTGATCACATTTTGAGTTAAATGATAAATCTTACTTATGTTCAGTGTCTTTAGGATGGGGGAGATTTGACTTTGTGCAGGGTAGTGTACACTAAAGGTGATAATATGAGTCTCCATAACCTCAAACATGAAAATGTGAACGCCTGTCACCGAAATTGCCATTCTTCCTAGTTCGGACGACTCGTGGTGAAACATTTATAGTATGAACACCAAGCTCGGTGATCAGAACCTCATCAAAATCATTAACTATATAGGAACCGATGGTGCTTTGGATTACATCAAAGAAAGGATACGTCATGCGATATGTCGTTTATAACGGTTGAAGTTTAAAAACACTGCTTCGTCGAAAAAGTTTTCAATTAAGTGACACTTCAACTACCGAAGATCGCGATTTCCAAGACAGGTTTGCAATCAACTGCAAATCTGACTTACAATCAAAGTTTAGATTCAGTCACTTCCCTCGAGAAAGACAGCACGCGATAGATGAAACGTTGGCGGATTACAACATCCATTAACATTCACAACAGCAAACGTACCTTGAAAACTGTTACCCAAGATATTTGAAATGCCGGCTTATTACAAACATTCTCGATCTGCCGATATTTTTATACTTCATACATTCCTAAGACGCCATTAAGAGAAATTGGCAAATACCGATTATTCATCATAAGCGTGTGATTAATAAAATGCAGCGGAGCAAATACCAAAATTCACGGCGATTAGTCAGAATGATCAGGAGTCATGTACTTTATTCGTGAATGAAACGAAAATGATCAAGCGCTGAGACATCAGCACATAGTACGGAGAAGTTTCCTTATCCGCGAGATCCAACCAGCGACAAAGTTGACACTAAATGCTGCCGAACCTGAGTTGCAAATTTACCGTTTGCATTTCTATCAAGATAATATAACGCTCCATATACTGAATTCGGAAGTTCCCACCCACCTTAGTTTCCAACAAGTACGTGTAACCAAAAACTTCCGCATCATAAAAGATGATGTGCGATATTTGCAACCAAAGACATTTAGTCAGCCGGACCGGGCCGTAAATGGAAACTATTTTTAAGTAATCTGCACAAGATGGAGAAACCGGAATAACGAAATATCGATTGCCTTAAGTAAATTGAAAAACTACACAGAAGAAGAAAAGCTTCGAATGCAAGAACGCCACTTACAACAGCTCTAAGCCATATCCCCTGTTGTCTCCAGCTATCTCTCGGGAGATTTCGTAGACCCAAACCCGGTCGTCTAACTGCATCTACACGAACCACTCCACTGGTTAAAGCTTTCATACATTCTACCCATGTCGTCAACCGGCCACTCCGATTCATTCGCTAACATTCACCTCCCTCGAAAAACATCGTGCAACGAGGTCGGCATTCTGTGACCATGCGCAAAACGTCCCAACCACTTGATTTATTCATGTTCAGTGACTGCTCTATAGATTGACCCCTAGGATCCAGTGCCTTACGCCTAACTTTTCAGTTACTCACAAAGGTCTCTTATCTCATTCTGCCAACAGAACAAAGAAAACGGTGTTCAACCACCTTTCTACTGCTTTAGCGAAACGTTTCCATCCCATCGCCTTAACATATTCTGGCCTTAAACTGACAGAGCGTGCTATACGTAAGCGCCTGCGTCCTTCTATGTATCTTCCAGACGAATCATTTTAGTCTGCATATACATTTAACGTTACTAACGACCCAGCACCATTACACTTACCTTGGTAGGTGTGTCTAGCGATCGCTGCTGGAAAGTAGAGGTAAACACGCTTGTGCAGATTAGCTGGACCGAACCACTTGTGGCGTTGGCCTGATATTTCACTAAAGTTAAAAGGCCGTGTGTACTGTGCCGCAGTGCGCTCAGTTCTGTTCTATGGTTGCGATACATGGAGTATCTGTATAGATGTTTGTCGTTTGGAGGTTTTCGACCATCCATGTCTACGTAGTATGGCTAGGATTGAATGCAGTGACCGGGTGAGTAATGTCCTGGTTAGGAATCCAATACTAGGTGCCAATTCTGAGAACACCTTATATCAGCGTATAAAACTTAGCAGACCACGTTGGTTGGGTCACGTGTTGCGTGTGGCAAACACTCGTCTACCATACTGTGTCCTATTTTGCGTCGCTCTCGCGGAGTGAAAGAAGCTACATGGATGTCAGCAGATGTGACAATGTGTAATGTGAAAATGTACAGTAAACGTAGGTAACGTAGGTGTCTTAAGTCCTCGTGGTTGGGGTCGGAAAGACCCGTCAATTAGCTCGCTGGAGACACTGAAAAGTATGACAGTGAATCGTGAACAGTGGCAATCGTGTCATCTTTTTCTGTCGAATCAGAATGATAGAAAGAGTGCGTTTGAATAGTTAGACTGTTCCGTGTATTGGCTAGAGCAGCATTCTTATCTGTTCTCACATGTATGTAGGTCCACCCCCTGTTCCCTTTGGATATCCACTCTTTTTATCGACATATGTAACATTGGGAAAAGGCAGTGTTCATTGAGGCTTGCCTTGCTGTTTAACGCTGATGATGATGATGGACGCTTCGAATCCATCATTAACCGCATTCGTGAGTTCCTCAACGCATCCATGAAACCTATGCAATGCGCCTTTCTATATTATTTGCCAGCCTTCTGTTCGTTCCCACGGTATCCTCTACTTCAAAAACTGGTTGTCCCAATCTTCCGTGGACTATTTTTCCTAATTAGTCGTTTAAGGTTGCCACAGCCTTTTACATTTCCTTGCAGCCATTGTTGTCTACCATGAATGAGCTCCCTACCCCTGTCGCACACGACTTCACTAACCGCCGGTGTCGCGTATAAGCTTGAGCAGACTGTGACTATTCCCTGAAGCAGACACTACTTGCATCTCTTCGGCTACCTTAACTCACCAGTTTTCGCGGTCATTCCTAAGGCTTATGGTCAACTGACGCTGCAACTGTCGACGCACCTTATTCACCTCTTTGCATTTAAAGAGCTGGCATTTTTGCTCCATTAGACCCAGCGACCCTTGCGAAATCCAGTGTCTTTGATGAACTCTAGACCTAGGACCACAGGCGAAATGTTATCAGCAGGGTCACTATGGGTAGGAAGACGGCGCGGTGATCTGGTTGGAGACAGAATAAGCAGGTTGGGGGAACTGTGAGCAGAATACTTACCACTAGCCACCTGTTCAATCCAATAGGCATCGCGGTCCTGACTATCCTGTGCAACGACTGACGCAGTATGGAATTATTTGTACATGAAAAACTCATGAGGATTGATGGGTGGATACTGCTACGTAGCCCAGCCGCTGCGAATAAACCCTAGAATCTAGTGCCTTACGCCTTACTTTTTAGTCACTTACAAAAGTCTCCTATTATATTCTACCAACATTATAAAGACAACGGCGTTCACACACCGAAAGTCTTCGTACATCTTTTGTCCGTAACGGCCACGTTTCGGAACCGCAGAGCAATGCCGATCTTACTGGTGCCGTGTATAGTCAACCTTTGATCGGTAACCTAATTAGTCGTTTAAGGTTGCCACAGCCTTTTACATTTCCTTGCATTTTCTTAACCATCGCTGCTCCCGATCAATTGACGTCTCAGGGATCCATACATCATATCGTATGCTGCATCCGGAGAGTTGGATTTGCGCGCATCTAATAGTGCAATTGAAGTCGAGAATGTCCATCGATTCTGAGGTTTATGTGCCAAGCAGCCCTGCATGGCGGTTGCTACTGAGTGCAGGGCTTCTTTTATCTGCTTCCAGTGTTCCCTTGGATCCTGAGCACTTTGTGGAGGCGACAACTGCATTGAGAGTTCTGATTTGAACTGAAGTCGGCGATTATCGTCTAGAAACGGATGTGGAGGACCAATGGCTTAAGTGCTGGTGTGACTACAGACTAGGGGCAAACAAAAGCGGGCTCAGAGCAAAGTGTGATCTGAGCCCATAGGTGTGGACCGAAGTAAACGGCGACCCGCGATTGATCCACGCCACCGGTGATCGATATCGACCTGATCGCTCGGATTCCTTTCGGCGAGCGCTAACCAATGTTCAGATAATTAACCTGTTTTGGACCCATCTTTTAACCTGTAATTTTTCGAGATATGTCCTCTCACTTTAATTTTCAATCCAACTTCTCTTGCATAATCGTGTTACCCAGACGGTCAGTAAAAGTAAACGTAAATTTTAAACCCAGGTAGGCTTTTGCATTTTCTGTCCGAGTGAATAATCGTTTGTCATTATCAACTTCGCAAGTCATAAGGGCCAAGAATTCGTGACGAGGCACGGTAACCATATGATTTTGTGGTGACTGGAAATAAACTCGCCATCTCTTTGGTAGACAGCATTGCACTAAATATGTGGAGGCTAAAATCACTGAGACAAGTCTTATTGCACATCTTTATCTTGTGTACTATTCGTTTAGTGCGGCTTTTGTTAACCACTGGCTCAACTCCGAGCTTCGGCGAGCGGCGTCGCGACCATCATCACAGACTGCAACAATACAAAAGCAATAAATATTCATTCGAACCCCGAAAACTGAATCGCATTTTCATATATTCGGAATCTGTTGTATGACACACAAAGCAGTGAAACCTGAGAAGTTGCTAACTCACCAACAACTATCACCAGGAGTGTTCGATCACAGAGTGAAATCATAACTTTTCCGAAAACCCTGATATCTACTTTTTGGATCATTGAAAGATCCAATGGAAGTTACCGCCGGTTGAATTTAAGGCAACTGGCCGAAATGGGATGCGAACCAACCTATTATGGGATTTCACGCTGTCGCGATAAACACAAGCCTTCAAACATAATTAAGGTGATCAGTAGAAAAATCAGCTCATCGAGAGATTGATTGCATCAACGAATACTTTTGAATTGCAAAAAAGAAGACATCCCATCCAACTAGATTGATTTATGAACAAGAATGACCCGTGCGTGTAGCGGCTAGTAGTGCCCCTCAACTACTTTTCAACATTGGCAAACACCGAATGCATAATAAAAAAAACGGTTGTCAAGCTCATCACTTTGGATCACATTCCATCCGTAAATTACAACAATGGGCAACAATCAAACCGATGGAATACCTGCAAGCCTAATGTTCGAAAGTGAAGCGCATTAATACGCCGAGGTTACAACTCTAAACATTACAAAGTTAACAAGATCGATCACATCCGGTCTACGCTAACGAACGAGAAGGTATATCGGGTACAATGCTCGTCTAAAGATTTTAAGCTATCACCACACTTCCAATCCCGCTCTTTTATCAGCCCCAGTTCAAAACCGTGTTATTCTTAGCAAATGTACCACATGCTTATTAGTTGCACAAGCTGTAGACTTTTATTTTTATTTGCAGCCTCTTGATTCTTCTGCTTAACTTCATCCCGTCGTCATGAGGGTTAAAATATACGAACAAGTCAATTTGCTGCACTCGGGTAATGTGAACTGAACGCGATTACTCGAAAAGTTTCACGTCTTCCCCAGTGTCGTTTTCCGGAACTTTTTTCTCTGGCTTGCATTTTGGCCAGCACATGCTATTTTCCTCTTAAGGCAGTGAGGTACTCCGATAAAAAATATTTAATCTTTTCGGAGGGTTTTGATTAAATTCAATGGACTTACGTGAGCCCTGAATTCTCGCTTCCGCCATAATATATATATATATATATATATATTTATATGAAAACAGAGAGAGAGAGACGGAACCAGATGTCTTGGCGATGACCCAAGTGTCGCAGGCTTAAGAAGACAACCGCGGCTATTGTTAGTCATAATGCGACCTTGTCTCCACAAACGGTGAATCCTGGTACAGGCCTCCATCACACTTGAGGAAGTACCTGACACTTCGAATGTGCGGAACATGCTCAATCGCGAACGATCCTAAACTTGCTGAATTGTCAGCCTCGTCATTGAGCAAAACAATTTCATCAGTATTCTGCAAATCAAAAACTGTTTGTCAGTTCATTATTTGACCGGCTAGAAGTTTATTCCACAACTACTTCAGTCAAAATTCATTATGATGACCTTGCGTTTCGATTTGTCTGGAAGGTGTCACATGCTCGATTCTGAGAGATAAGAATCCTTAAGGCGACCCACTGAAAGTTTCTCTACCAGTCACGACTAACATCCACGAAAAGGACGCCCTCAAATTTGGATTTTTGTGGTGTAAGCGCCACGTCAGGTATATGGTCACGGGAAGTACAAATAATCTACGCGGTGTACAAATATAGGGATAGTTGGACAAGAGGATGAGCACGGTTACCTGGTAATAGCCGCAAGACCAATCATTGGCGTAGGACTGATTAAATCACGAATCCATCTCCTGGTGAAAATGTGACCAGCGGATTGACGACCTAAGCACTCACTACCTAACGATTGAGCGAAAAATTTATTCCAACAGTGAGATGCGAATTCGCACCAGTAAACGTTAATGGCTTCGATGAGCTAAGCAAAATTAGAAACGATCTCACGATGTTGGCCGTCCCGAGATTGATGGGAGCCCGGCGTCCCTAACCAAAAATCGGATGCTAAGGACAAGTTCGTTCATTTTTGGTATCTGCAATTGTTCTTCAGCGGGGAAATTAAATAAAGACGTTCAGAAGTATAGTTTTCAGTCAACTGGAGAAACGAACGTATGAAGCTCTGTCCTTTTCGTGGACGTTAGTCGTGACTGGTAGAGAAACTTTCAGTGGGTCGCCTTAAGGATTCTTATCTCTCAGAATCGAGCATGTGACACCTTCCAGACAAATCGAAACGCAAGGTCATCATAATGAATTTTGACTGAAGTAGTTGTGGAATAAACTTCTAGCCGGTCAAATAATGAACTGACAAACAGTTTTTGATTTGCAGAATACTGATGAAATTG
>LUCM01011557.1:11980-53978 GCA_008360955.1 Fasciolopsis buskii
CAATTTCATCAGTATTCTGCAAATCAAAAACTGTTTGTCAGTTCATTATTTGACCGGCTAGAAGTTTATTCCACAACTACTTCAGTCAAAATTCATTATGATGACCTTGCGTTTCGATTTGTCTGGAAGGTGTCACATGCTCGATTCTGAGAGATAAGAATCCTTAAGGCGACCCACTGAAAGTTTCTCTACCAGTCACGACTAACGTCCACGAAAAGGACAGAGCTTCATACGTTCGTTTCTCCAGTTGACTGAAAACTATACTTCTGAACGTCTTTATTTAATTTCCCCGCTGAAGAACAATTGCAGATACCAAAAATGAACGAACTTGTCCTTAGCATCCGATTTTTGGTTAGGGACGCCGGGCTCCCATCAATCTCGGGACGGCCAACATCGTGAGATCGTTTCTAATTTTGCTTAGCTCATCGAAGCCATTAACGTTTACTGGTGCGAATTCGCATCTCACTGTTGGAATAAATTTTTCGCTCAATCGTTAGGTAGTGAGTGCTTAGGTCGTCAATCCGCTGGTCACATTTTCACCAGGAGATGGATTCGTGATTTAATCAGTCCTACGCCAATGATTGGTCTTGCGGCTATTACCAGGTAACCGTGCTCATCCTCTTGTCCAACTATCCCTATATTTGTACACCGCGTAGATTATTTGTACTTCCCGTGACCATATACCTGACGTGGCGCTTACACCACAAAAATCCAAATTTGAGGGCGTCCTTTTCGTGGATGTTAGTCGTGACTGGTAGAGAAACTTTCAGTGGGTCGCCTTAAGGATTCTTATCTCTCAGAATCGAGCATGTGACACCTTCCAGACAAATCGAAACGCAAGGTCATCATAATGAATTTTGACTGAAGTAGTTGTGGAATAAACTTCTAGCCGGTCAAATAATGAACTGACAAACAGTTTTTGATTTGCAGAATACTGATGAAATTGCTTTGCTCAATGACGAGGCTGACAATTCAGCAAGTTTAGGATCGTTCGCGATTGAGCATGTTCCGCACATTCGAAGTGTCAGGTACTTCCTCAAGTGTGATGGAGGCCTGTACCAAGATTAACCGTTTGTGGAGACGAGCTCACGTTATGACAGATGTCGATAAAAAGAGTGGATATCCAAAGGGAACAGGGGGTGGACCTACATACATGTGAGAACAGATAGGAATGCTGCTCTAGCCAATACACGGAACAGTCTAACTATTCAAACGCACTCTTTCTATCATTCTGATTCGACAGAAAAAGATGACACGATTGCCACTGTTCACGATTCACTGTCATACTTTTCAGTGTCTCCAGCGAGCTAATTGACGGGTCTCTCCGACCCCAACCACGAGGACTTAAGACACCTACGTTACCTACGTCCATGACGGAGTTGAACAAGAATGGAGAGATGGGACACCCTAGTCGTTTCGAATGAACATGATTGTTCACCGTATACCCTCAAACGACCATAGGTATGCGAGTACAATGTTCGCAACAGGTTCACGAAGTTCGTTGTCGTACCCTTCACGTGGAGAGCATTGAGTGGAGCTGTGTGATCCACTAAGTCGAACGAGCCTGCCGAGGCGAGAAAAACAGCAGTCGCAGGGCGGCGGTGCGTTTCGAGTATTTGGCAAAGATTGAGTGTCTGCTCGATACAACCTCGATTTGGACGCAATTCGGCCTGCTGTTCGCGGAAATTACTCTCGCGAATCAGGGCCAAAGGACACAGCGCTAAAGAAACTAAGAACCTAGTAACTATCGGAATTTAACCAATACCACAATGACTGTGTGCCCTTCTTGAAGATGGGTACAATCAGTATTTCATACCTCGACCGGGAATACGTTCCTCTTCCCAAATATCACGAAGCAAGTAGGTAAGTTATTTCATCGCAGCTTCTGAATCCAGTTTGAAAATAATAGGGGAACGTTCGTCGGGACTTGCTGCCTTTCCACTCTCCAGAAGCCGAATACTCGACTACACTTCCACTTACGTTGGAGGGTCAAGTGAAACCTCCCGAGGATTCACAGCTCCATTCGTCGGCCTAAATACGTTAGCGAGTGGCCAGCTAAACTGATCCTTGAAGTGCTCTGCCCAACGGTCCAGCCAGACTGCTAACCGGGATCCAGTCGTAACGGGCCACTTCAGCCCTCTCCCTTAACACTATTCCTACACCGCATTCATTCACTGTTTGAGCTATGTCTCCTGAAGTGTGAAGGGGGTACCCTGACGAGACAGTCGGCGCAGTTAGATAAATTACTCTACTCGAATAAAGAATTCATGTTTCACTCACGAAGCAGATATCAGTCGAAAGTGAGTTTACAATCAGAGCCGAACACGCCTGTTGGCCAGCTTACATTAAAGGAACCGAGATTCAGAGGCTGACGAATCTTGGGAAAATGTGGGCTAGCAGATTGGAAACCACTTGCTACATTACTTGGCAATGAACCATTGCGAGTATCAGGGGTGTGGTCAATGGGGACACCGTGGGTAGACAGAGGAGGCCAATGAGACAGGTTGAATACGAGGGAACTCTGAGCAGTAGCATGCTTATCATTCCCCACCCCGCTCGATCCAATGCGCAGCGCGATCCTGATTATCTTGTGCGATGACCGATGCAACATGAAATTAAGTATAGGTGTTTAACTCATGGGGATTGATTGATGGGTACTGCTAGGGAGTCCAGCCGCTAAGCAGAAGAACGATAAGGGTTGTCAACTAAAAACTCTGGTTCTGACAAGAAGCAGCGGGGTATAACTGAGTGGAAGCCCATCTACTTGGATCAATTATTTTTCCACTCGTTTTTCGACTGAGCTGCTAACTCAGATTAACCCTAACTTGGAGGACCAGAAGACTACTTCGACATGCCTCTACCCATTGATCTTCCAGGCATGATCGGATCTTCGGCTTGAGATAAGCCATCCTGTATAGCTCGTTGGGTCATGGAGGCACGCAAGCCGCCACATCACGTCAAGGCGCAGTCTCGCTGAAGAATAAATAACTGTCATGCATGGATTAATCAACTCGCACTCACGAAACAGTATCAAGTCTAAATTTGTTTAGAAATGAAAACCACTGGACGCGAAGAATGTTCGGTCTTCCTGTAAGGAAGCTGATGGCGCTGGAACCTAGTAGGGGCGTCCGGTGAAATAAAAACAATTATTTGGGAACGACTTGTAGAAAAATGGAAATCAAATTAAAGATAAAAAAGCGACAAGTTATGGGCATACGATGTGCGATTTTATGCCTTCAGTATCTTTAGCTTGAGAACCAAGATATCTAACTCCGAGTATACTGACTAGCCACAAAATAATGCAAGAGATTTATTCCGGTGTTGCGACCAACGGAACAGGATCTAAATCAAAGCAAGACAAGACGGGGTTGTCAAAGAGTACATGAACGCCGCCCCGCGTTGACTCGCTTACACGCGAAGAACAGAGGGAAGAACAAAACAGAAGGCAGCTTGTCTGCTCGAAATTGGAAAATGATTGCGGTATGATTCGATTGCGTGAAGGATGAAGTAAGACCATCAGCCGCATTATCATGGACACTGAAAGCCAGAATGAGACGGAACAGCAATAGAGCGGCCGAACGCAGAATCTTAAGAAAGGATTCAACAGAACACGGGAGGGTGAAATCTCGTAATCCTAACAGGATTTAACAGAGGAAGAAGTGAAGAACACGTGCGTCAAATGCTCGTGTGGACGGAGCAACAAGACAGTCCACCTGATTCACATCGAACAGCATGAAAGAACGAAACAATGGCGATGGGAAAAATCAAACAAAACAAAGGTAAACCGAAAAAGCAGAGCCGGGGAGTAAATTGATTTTTTACAAAACAGAGGTGGTGCGGACACAAAAGTCCAGCAGTGACAGCAATAGCGATAGTTATAGTAGTAATAATAATAATATTAATCAAAACATCCTAGAGCGAGGGTCGATTAACTGCAGACTACCAGTAATGATGGCCGCGAAGGAAATGCTAGATCGTTAGAGAGCAAGCGGTTCATGGGTAGAAACAGATCTCATTTGCCTTATATAATACCAACAAATCGTTAAGTCGGCTGATGTATGTAGGCACGCACTTATGGAAGAACTTTCCTCAACCGGTGTGGGTGTGCTTGGGTGAGCCTCGTTGCCCCGGGCGCAATTCAAAAAAGCGCCAGTGACTGTGACAGTAATGACCACAGCAGATGAAAAAACAAAAATAAGGAATCATTATCAACCAGACAATGGTGGCATTCTAAAATTCGTGTGGGTGTGCATACACAGCAAGGAGTTGTTGAGTGAGCAACGCATGAAAGATAAGCTGCTCGAAAATGGCGAAAGAAAATACGATTTGGTAGACGCGGAATCACGTAGGCTGTATCGAAAACAAGCAAACAGAATAGACGAGAGAAATGATATTCAGTGTGCGCGTGGCAACACAGCACCACCAACCCACTTTACCAGCGTGCAAATCCTACGTATTGCAGCGCAGGTTTGATGGAGGATGTCGTAGTGGAACCAAAATAGACAATCAGATCCTATTTGAATTTTGAATGGATACACAGTTCGCGGAATTATGTGCACCAGGTGGAGCTCGTGAAAGTTAGGATAAAACTGGTCAAGCAATGGTAAGAAATCGGAAGGTGGACGCGCACACAATCGCTGAGTTACTGTGAAAAGACGTGCAAGATGTACGTGATAGCAAAGACGAAAGTACTGAAGCTGTCAGTATCGAATTGGTCGAAGCACCAACTTGACCACGTGTGGTATAGCGGGTGGGAATTGTAGGACATGATTTCAATAGGGGGAAGAATTTATGGTTCACGGGACAAGGCGAACCTTTCAACGCGGGCGCTTACTTCTTCCTACCCAACGTGAAGAACTTCTTCTTACCGGGCACGACAGAGCTACTGCCTGGTGTATGGGATTCAGGAGCTGCACCTGAGGGTAGTGTTGCGGCTCGTCCACCCGGACCCGATACGGATTCGACGGATTCAACAGGTAAGGTGTCAATGACGGCATTTAGGACTTGGACCCATTCATGCATGGACTCTTCCGAACGTGCTTGGAAAAGAGTCTCTCCACCGTTAGCTAGTTTCAAACGGAATACAAAACGACGCTTAGCGTAGTTGAAAGCTGGAGCAGCAGAGGCTCCAGCCAATCTGATCGGTGCTTCGTGACGATACAGCTCACTGGGTCGTTCTTTAGCAGTACGTTGTTCTTTGTAGGCCGACAGAGTGCCGGCCGATGCGGAAAGAACGAAATAGAGTTCATGCCAGGAACGAGAAGGGGCTTTTTTGCCACCGCTTTGCCATTCATGTTTTCGGTTAAGCATGCCTTCGAAGTCGCGTGCAGTAGGCCGGCCAGAATCGCGACTTTCACGAGTGCGTTTGGGTGTAGAGGGGACTGAGCTCACAGGTTTCTCGACTGCGCCAATGTCAACCACAGCACGGTCTGCTTCCGAAGTTGGCACTGGGTGCACAGGGACAACAGGAGGCGGTTGGAATTCACGAATAGCTTCGGCAATTCGACGTTCCTTTTCTGCACGCCGAGCAGCTTCGGTTTCCGGGGTGCGCTCACGAGCCTTCAGTTCAAGCTAGATGGTGAAAGGAAAATGCATAACAAATGAGTAGGACTGGATACAAGGCAATCAAAACGGACAAAGTGGAAACAGCAAATAACCGAAAAATGTTGGTAAGTACGGCAATTCCTATGGGGATTGATAAATTGACCCTGATAGGGACATCACTGCACTTTTCGTCTCATCTTCAGATCGCGTGGCACAATGCAACTTAATGGAAGAACTTTGTTAACAAGTAAAATACTAAACTAGTAGGACAAAGTAGAGGAATCTGGCAGTAGGTGACAAAAGAATGACTTTGAGGGGCACGATAAAATTACGACGAAATTGGCTCTCGATTTAAACGGACCCGTTTAATAGCTCAAACTAGTCCCGGCGAATGGAAACAACTGGAGCAAATCGCCTTGGTCAAATGGACGACCCAACAAGAAAATGTTTGTGTAGGATAGGGTCTCAGAATCTGAGACGTAGAATGGAATATCGATGCAGTGTTGGGGCATCAATAAAGTGGTGCGAACGACCGAAGTTGGTCATCAGGCATCGAATAAGTAAGTGGACTGTCTGAGGTCAACGACGCTAAACTGTCACCAATTGGTTTCGGTTGTTTAGCGACCGTCTTTTGACGTCGTCAATTTATCGCTTCGGATCACTTGGAGCTCCCGAACATCACAATCCGGTAAATTTAATAAATTCAAGTGAAAACAGTTAGCATTATATCCTGCACATCTGTGGGATTGCTGAAATACATGTCACTTCCGATCAGATATAAACTGGACACATTTCGCCACGAGAAAAAACTTCATCAAGACGTTCTTTTATCACCTATATAGTAAAGCAACTTACTGTTGTCAACTTCTGAAGTGCCAGGAATCGCTCTTCTTGAGTGGCCGCAGCACGTTCAAATGCTAAATGCTTTTTCAGTAAGGCCAACGTCTCATCAAGAGTCTCTCCAAGGTCTTTGCTGGCCAGATATGGTTCCTGGGCCATAAGCCATGCATCCGCTACTTCAGCATCACGGGCAAACTGGTACACTTCCAGAAGAAGTTGCAAAGTTTCCCATCGCTCTGTCCATTGATCTGCCAGCTGAATACGCTCAGTGACCAACTGAAAAAAATTACGAGCAAGAAAAACTACAAATCGAATGTAATGACAATGAACAGCATAAGTGATCGCCGATGACCCAAGTGCAACATGAGAAAAGGATGCGAATGGAAGGACGACCTGGTGAGTCGAGTCAGTTTTGTTTACGAAAACATAATTGGTCATCTTAAATTTCTTCCCTTTTATAAGCATTGAGTAACTTAACACCGGTCTGAAAATAAACATGGTGTCAATGCAACATTTAAATAGGGCCATACAAAAAACGGATGCAAGACGAGAAAATAATGAACGGTAAGATAACTAATGTTCCTTCTGTTTTCACCGCACATATTTGGCAATTTTTGTATTATTTCTAGAGTTTCTCTGCGGGGCGAGTTATGTTTTACTACCCAAATAGAATGATTAACACACAACGCTGAAGCACAAGACGTCCGTGCTAGGAGTCACAAAATAACAAGAACACAAAGCTTGGGATCTAGCAGGACACCAACACATTGAAGTTCGAGCCTTCAACTCGCACAACGAACTGGAACGACTGGATACCCTCTTAAGTGGGTAGTCACACAAAAACAGCGCGCGGAGTTCGAACGACTAGCCTAACTTGTTAGTGAGCCAACAGAACACGGCTGCGCATCTGTTAGTGACCCAACAATAGAAGCCAGAAGTCAAGTTAGTTCTATTATTTATATTGTTTTGTGAGGTGGTCTTGGTCAATAGGTGAAGAAGCCAATCACAGCGAGTTTTGATTAATCTTGTTGAGGCCATATAAAAATTTCAACTGCGCGATACCTAAATAACGTCAATTTCAAAATGCCTCGAAAAACAAAACAATTAAAATTTGCGACACCACAAAACACTAGACCGGCCACCGTCTATGATAACAGACGAACCACACAGCATTCGCGCCATGCCTCTCACCGTCTCCAACCAACAACAATTCTCATCTCTATGACCCCAAACGAAAAGGTAGACAATGGGCAGGCACACGCAATGCGTGTTCAGCCATCGAGGGCGATGTAGAGCGATTACCGCAGTCAGAGAGCGGCCGTCTGCACCCAACACACGACAACGCACCCCGTCATTGCTCAACCGATGATCACATCAGACTTGAGCAATGCTTCAGTGACATCGGCGTTCGAAAACAGAAAGCCGCCAGGCAACCACGACGTAGACAGGCCAAATCTCGCAACCGTAAAGTAGAACACTACGAACTGTGGCACTGTACACCCTAGCCTTGAGGGGCAACCGGATGCCACAAGTGTCGCGGGTTCGCGAAAGCTGTTGTAGCTTTCGCAGTTACTGACTGCAGACTATCTATATCTGCAGTCGAAATCCTGCCTAAAATAGCAACATAACTGCAGCGAGCCACGACTCACCACAGTAAAGTTTCAACGAAATATGATATTATACTAGGTCACACTTTAACTAATGGAAATAAAACGGCAATCTGCTGCTGAAGAACCTCATCATCTTTATCATCGATTAGCGAGGCAAACCTCAATGAACACTGCCTTTTCCCAATGTCACATATGTCGATAAAAAGAGTGGATATCCAAAGGGAACAGGGGGTGGACCTACATACATGTGAGAACAGATAAGAATGCTGCTCTAGCCAATACACGGAACAGTCTAACTATTCAAACGCACTCTTTCTATCATTCTGATTCGACAGAAAAAGATGACACGATTGCCACTGTTCACGGTTCACTGTCATACTTTTCAGTGTCTCCAGCGAGCTAATTGACGGGTCTTTCCGACCCCAACCACGAGGACTTAAGACACCTACGTTACCTACGTTTACTGCACATTTTCACATTACACGTTGCCACATCATCGCTTGACCTTTACCTAACTCCGATTTCTTGGGAGGAACTCGAAACAGGGCACCACATAAGCTCACATCAAATAAGGTGTAGTAGCGAGCTCAGCGACAGCGAATTGCCGATTGCCGCAGAAGTCACCGGCAGATCTGAGAGTCGAATCTCCGGCCCATTCGGTGATAGATGTTTACTTAATCCAGCTGACCACGCTCGGGCCACAGAATTCGGCTATGGAATACGGTAAGTCGCCGGGAATCCTTACGGCGGAGACCAGACCCCGCAAAAAGTGAAAAACAGCACTACGAATTGTGGTATTGTGCTTCCTCCTTCTGAGAGAAAGCCGAATTTCATAGCGGTGCCACAAGCGTTCCATAATCAACGGAGCCGCTCTGGCTTTCGTGATTCGCGATAGCACACGACAGGACAGCTTGCGACCTAGCAGGACGCGAACACATACTGAGGTTGGAGATAGACTGTCGAGATCAGTTGCTCGGTTTGGCATGTGCTTTGCACCTTCAAAGTGCAAAGTGCTATTGCAAAACTGGACGACAGCAATGCCCACCTTAGTGCTAGGCGCAGAGGACCTAACGGTTGTAGACCGGTTCACCTACCTTGGTAGCTCCGTGTCGAACGATGGCAGCTCGGGAGTGAAGTTAACCACGTATATTCACGGCTCGGGCAGCTTACACTGGATTGAAGCACTTGTGGCGTCAGCCTGATATTTCACTGAAGTTGAATGGTCGTGTGTACTGTGCTACAGTGTGCACAGTTCTGTTGTACGGTTGCAAGAAGTGGAATATTCGTGTGGGAGATGTTCATCGGTTAGAGGTTTTCGACTATCCATGTTTGCGTAGCATGGCTAGGATTGGATGGAGTGACCGATTGAGTAGTGTAGAGGTGAGGAATCTAGTACTAGGTGCCAGTTCGGAGAACACCTCTTTCCATTGTATGAAACTAATTAGACTACACTGGTTGGGTCACGTGTTGCGTATGACGAACACTCGTCTACCATACCGTGCCTTATTTTGTGTTCCTCCTAAGGAATGGAAGCCATATGGAGGCCAACAGATGACGTGGCAACGTGGGATGAGAAAATGTACAGCGAACTTAGTCAAAGTAGGTGTCTCACGCCTTCGTGGTTGGAGTCCGAAAGACTCGTCGACTTGCTGGCTGGAGACACTGAAGGATATGGCAGTGAACCGTGAACAGTGGCGATTGTGTTGTCATTTTCTATCGAATCAGAATGACTGACAGACTCGTGCGTTTGTACAGTTAGACTGTATTCCGTGTGTTGGCTGCAGCAGCATCTTATCTTTTCCCGCCTGTGTAGGTCCACTCCCTGTTCCCGTTGGATATTCACTCTTTTTATATAAACATGTGACTCTGGGGAAAGGCAGCGGTCAGTGAGGCTTGCCTTGCTGTTTAACGCTGAACGATGATAATGACGAGGTTGGAGACATTAGTTCGGACTCGTCTTCAAGTCCCGTAGTCGCACAACGAATGAAACGGGACTGCAACGCTCTTGAACGAGCAGCCATACAGAACAGAGAAAGGCACGGAATACGAACAGCTAGCCGAGCCCGCTAGCGGAAGAGAGAAGGCGAACCAAGACACTGCCGCACGTTTTTCGGCGACTTACTATTATAAGTCGGAAAACAAGTGAACTCTATCGTTTATATAGTTGTTTTGGGTGGCCCTGATTGATATGTGAGACCCAATCACAGAACGAGTTTTGATGAATCTGTTTGTGGACATGTAAAAATTTTCAACCGCGCAATATTCAAAATAACGTCAATTGCGAAAAACTGAGAAAAGGGTAGGACTAAAATCTGCGGCACCAAAAACCCTAGAATGGTCACCGACCATGACACCGACTAACAAAGACAACTCACTCCCGTCGTCCTTAAACTTTAGTTGGAACTCGAGAAGGCATCGCGCAGGACTTATACAGCAAGGGTTAATGTGAGACGCCCACCATCCGGGAGTATTTCGTGAGGCATTCACGGACAATATTCGACTCGGTGCCTGAGACACCCAAATCTGACCATGCTGAGGCATTTGGAGAACCGATGTATACTTCGCAAATACCCCATTCCTCAATAAAGTGCAAGTGCTTCTTCTATTCATTGTACACGAATGAACATTGATGTTATGTAGCAACCGAGGCAAGATGAATGCTGCGGAGGAAAATTATCTTCGCAACAAAGACAGCAGTGAATAAACAGGCGAGAAACTGGAACTAAATCGGATAGAAATGATGCAATTACATGGCACCTGCACAATTTGTTTCGTGGTTGAAACCGTTGAGAAGCAACCGTGATATGATTTGTGCAGGAATACTTATGACAAGTGAGTACGAATTACCTGTATGCATTTTTCACGAACATCTTCCTCACGGGGATGTCGTCGATTGAGTAATGTACGTCCTAGACTCAGACAAATGCTGAAGTTCTCCTCGCGAGCGTCAACCTCAGCTTTGAGACTTCTGTGATTATTCATTAGTAGTTCAACGCCGGAAACATCTCTAGAAGAAATAAACAGGCGATGCAAGCACAGAGCAACAATAGGGAGATAAAACCAAGCCTTGAGGTAAAACAAAAGTTCCAAGTCAATTTCTGGTTTGCAAATGGGAACGAGTATGCGAACTGCAGGTGGCTTGACAATTCCAAGAGATTTATTGGGGTTGACTATGAGCGGAATAGCAGTCGAATAACGTCTTTCAACGATGAGCTGACTTGCAACTACCATTGTCACGTGGAAGTGAAGGTGACCGGCTACATGCCCCGCCGTCCACTGTTGAAACTGGTTCAGACTAAGAAATGATCGGTTTATTTCAACTGCACTGATGCCCACACGACATTGGATTAGTGAATCAAACAGGTTCAATAGCGTATTCGTGTGATTCGCAAATTCAAAATCCGACCTACGAATAACAAGACACCCACAGTAGGTTAACAGCCCATGTTACTACCAACATTTTGCGAGATGGTTTCGGTTCAATATCACACAAAAGAAATAAGGCAGTGGCTTACATCTCCCGATGTAATTAAGTCCGCGTACGCAAGAAAACAGTAAAGAAAACGAGGAGCAGGTCAGTTTCTTACTATTAACAACTGCGCAAGCAGTTTCCAGCGAAATTGGAATTCGAAATCGAAGATGTGCCCTTTTCCTAAATTTTTTTTAGAAGTTTCGCTACTTCCAAAACCAAAACCTCATCAAACTTAAAAAAGGACGACAACAGTCCACGTAGCCCAGTAGCTTCATCTTTCGTCAAAAAGCCAATGGCTTTGGTAACCTCCGTTTCTGATAGAGAAGTGGTGTCTACCGCATTGTTTCATTTGCAGATGTAAGTGGCTTGGTGCAGCAATGGGCCCACTGGGCAGCACCAAAAATCCTTCGACCAACGCTTTAGTTGATGTGCTTGAGAACGAATCAGTTAGTCGTTGAATTAGCTGACCATTTCATTTACACAACTTTCGGGAACCACAGCTGCTGCTTGTTGATAAAGACTGAAACCTTTACCAACTACCTCAGTCTTTTTTATTTTCCTCCCTCTCCTATCTATCACTGTTTGCGACCGTTTCCGACGCAACTGGTCGGCTGACGTTACAAAGTATAACAAAACAGCTCACATCGAAGATGCATTTTGTTGAGGCTCACGCGGCCTGAAGTACAGTGCAACGCCTCGGTGACATCGGCGTTCGAAAACAGAAAGTCGTCGGGCATCCTCAACACGGTGTTTTGCGAAAGCCCCTAACACGTGTTGTACAACCTACGAAGAGTGACAGACGAAAACAGCTTTGATGCTATCGGGATTGGGCCAATACCCCTCCAACTAGTGCGATCAATACGTAAGCCCTTTCGTGAAGATGGCAACAACGACCGACTCCTTCAAGAGGTGGGCACTTTCTCGCAGCACCACATTTTCGAGAACAAAAATTTAAGTTTTTTAGCGCAGCTCCAGTTCTTCATCTTTTCAAATAGAACTGGGGGAATCAGTTCATCGGAGCCCGGTGCTTCATAATGTCCCTGGAGTGTCTAAATTTCGTACTGGTGAGGAACAATCGATGGTATGAGCGCAAGACCAACAACCGTTCCCCGTTTTCAGAACCGGCATGAATCGAGACCAAAATAACCTCTTAGATGTGCTTCATTCGAGGACAGCCGACCTACTCTAGCATTCATATCCCGTCGAAATCACAGTGTCACCCCGCCTCGCTGTACATAAGAGGTCATTTTTGATAAAAAGTGTCCTTGACTGCATATGGGCTGCAATCCGTTGGCGCGTACACGTACACGACAAGAGCGTCTATCAGAGCGACAGCTACTTATTTTGCATGAACCTCTAAGACTGACTGCGTATAACCGGCCATCGATAGAGATCCAGTAAAGTGGTGCAACTTCAGCACTCTCTCTCTGAGAGTCACACCAATGCCACAGAAACCAGAATCCGCAGCCTCCGGGTCCCAAGAAAGGTATGAATCTTCATGGAAAGACTAGATAGGTGCGTTGGTTGGATAAAAACTGGACTCTTGAATATGAGTCTCTTGGACACAACACATCGATCGCTAGCGTCTCCAGTGCACAGGTTAAACATCCTTGGAAGGTGACCGAGTAGGCTTATCCAGTGACTAAAACCATGGTGGATACTGTGCGTCATTTGAATAGTGGTCCACTCAGCAGTAGATGTTCACTTTCGTAATTCGCCTCTGAGGCCGTGTCCATGGTAGCAGAGACCGGAAAGCGGAAGTTTATCGGTTCGATTCGGGCACGTGGCGAAGGCATGAAACACAGACTCGCTGGTAGTCGATGTATGGGGCAACTGACGTATACCTGGGGAAGGCGCTTCGGGAACTGAATGCGAAGAAAACCATTATTCCTACTCAGGCAACTCTAATAATTGAGTACTTGTGGTTCGATCTGACCTTGAAATTAGTGTTCCTATGGCATTACTGTGCTATTTACAGACCAGATTTTGCATGCCAGATAACGTTGCACTGTCTCTTCCGAACGCACAAACCCAAGAAACTCTATGGACAAGTATCTATAAGAGGCCTGTTTGTATCGACCTGTCTGGTACAGAGGATAGCACAGGTGAAAATGAACGCCGACGTCGATTAGACGCCGCGGGGTTGCAACCTTTTTACTATCCCAACCGACCTTGTGTTTAAGATTAGAGAATACGTTGTTAACATTTGCAGCCTCTTGTGGCATTTGCTCAATTCTCTGTTCCGGTAGACCGATTTATACGAAAGATTACCAGGGTGACGGAATTACGCCAAACGAGCAGGTGACCAGTTGATCAGTCAGTATGCCATTTCCATAAATCCTTGCTGGGACAGTAGAACACGACAAGGTGCAATGGTCTGTTTAGTCGACAGGCCACACTTGCTACGTCAGTGCCACCAGCGGACCCTTGTGGTATTTTTTGGAGAAAACGCATTCCAGGCGAAAACCCACCAAGCCGCTGGCACCGCCGTTTACTCGGCAGGTTTCATGGTTAACCACCTGAATGGTGGCCATTTACTTATCTGTAAACCAGGGACGCGTGCAGCAGCATAAAGCTGGATAATAGGAATCTAGACATTCAAGCTTTATTACACCACAACCAGAAGTGTAAACAAAGCATATGAGGGAGACGTAAAACATAGGCAGGTTCAGTGGATAGACAGTCGCTGGACGACAGAACGAACCACAGACTCACTGAGAAAATGTGGAACGTGCCCCGACCCAAAAGCACTTTTTCCAACAAACATGATATTCGGACGAGTAGGTTAAGTTAAAACTGCTAATCAGATGGCAATGGTCATTGTTAATCTAGTTCATTGGAAATGGCGCACAACACTAACCTCGGCTTTTCCTTAGTAGCCATTTCAGTACGCATGATCTCCATCCACATTCGGAGTTCACGAACCATGGCAAAGAACCGATGTACGTCAGCGGCATCGAGTAGATGAACCTTCCGCTGCTCCGTGGAACATTGAAGTTGTCGCCAGGCGTGAATAACTTCATCCCGACGATCACAGATCAACCGCTCCTTATCTGCCGCGTAAGACGGAAGCAAATTATTTGCTGCCTCGATTAGGCTTTCCACCTGTAAACGGTGAGATACAGTGCGTAACAGGGTTCGACAGAGAAAAATCAATCTAACATTCATAGTGAAACGTTATTTCTGAAATACCTGTACTCCGAGACGAGACAGTTCGTACTCAAACGTCGCGTGTTTGCGCTGTAGAGCGGCAACCGCCTTAGCGTCGCGACCGACTTCTTCTGGAATGCTGCTGGCCTTTTCGGCAATTCGGTCGAGAACGTCCTGGAGGAGAAAAAAAGGGGATAGCAAAAGGTGATGCTAACATGAACGATGACGGGGTATCTGAGCAAAAATTTTGAATAAATTTCGAAGGGCAATGAAAAACGCTTCTAAAATGAGTAATGTGCCTTGCTTACTGGTTCCCTATGCGAAGAAAGTTTTTGGCTGGCATACGTGATCGGGCCATCGAAAAAGGAATGGCTGAGTAACCTCATCAAGGTATGAATAAACACTAGCGAACAATTATGTAAGCGTTTAGTTGTAGGTATCGTTCATACAATACAGCAAGAATTAGGGTCACAATGTATCTCATCACAAACGCGTTCACGCAATAGCTCAATAAAAGCACTGAATAACATGACTGCGTCTCGTACCTGACAGTCGGACAGGAATTTATGTAGATCCCAAGCGGTTTTTAGTAACTGGATACGCGTATCGATCAATTCCAGTAGATCAGCCCAAGCCTCGTTGACACGATCTTTCCAGCCAGCTATTTCAGCTGCCTCTCCGTGACCTTGGTCGATCAAGGCATCACACAATTCGTTTGCCGCCGCAATTCTGTGCTTCCCAAGTTCGTTCGTCTCACGAGCAAAGTCAGCAAAATGTTCACGTAGTAAGCAACAATGTTCATAGTCCGCGCCCAATTCATGACTGCTGGCAACCACGATTCGTTCGGCGATCCAAGCCTGAAAATAATGATACCAAGATGTTTTCAAACGAATATAGCACAGCACGGTTCATGTGTTCTTTAACAAAAATTTCACACGCCAATGAATATCTGAGCGCAATACGATGATATACCGCTTTTTCTGACATTCGATTAGCGCAAGTCCCATGAAAGAAGGCTCATCCATGATTGCTAGGACCCAAAGCACTGACAGAAGTGCAACCATGGCCTGAGATTCGAAGTGGTACATAGTCACACAGGATCTCTGATTCGAATTAAATTCTGCTCAATGGCGACCGAGCTACTAATGGCACCAACGTGCATCAAACCGCTTTTGTACTGCATTCCGCACTTGGTTCTACAGACTGCGGGTGAGTCCCCAGGAAAAAGGTCATCACTTGCATACAATTCCTACGAAAATCATGGTCATCTGAAGATTTAACCGAAGAAAAGGGGACGAAAAAACGTAAAATCAATGGCAATATATAATATAAATAATATATCGCATAACATCAACACAATATTATATATAAATATATAAGATATAATCCACTCAATCCTACTGCGAAAATCTTCGCAACTAATCATATTCACAAATAACGAACAATGAGAACATGGCTAGACGGTCGTTTGCATAAGGATCATTTGTGAACGAGACGGAAAGGTCACAAGAATGGATTTTAGAATAAAATAAACCAGTACCAATTCATTTTCTTGTGGCGCCAGTATAGTGAAAGCGGAATGCACCATAGCTTATTAGGCTCAGAGAGCGGACTTCACAACTCAAGTATTCATTTCCATCGATCAGCGTCAAACATCAGGGCGAGCCCCATTTATCGGTGCCTTTTTCATACAGTTAAACGCCGGTATAAAGAGTACACGAAATGTACAGGGACGGGAAAATAAACGAATGCCCCAGCCCCGACAGAGAATAGTCCAGCTATAAAAACATCTTTTCCAATCATCCTGAATCAACGGAAAATGACAACAGGATTGCCGCTGTTCACGGTTCATTATCGTATTCTTAAGCGTCTCTAACCAATGAGACGAGGAATCCCAAACGCGAAAATGTAGGATACCCACTTAACCGAGGCTAGTTGCATATTTCCTCGTTCCACTCTCCCAAGTTACCCGATAACCTCTACATGAATCCTATTTCTTGCGCGAGAACAAAGCAAGATGAGGAATGGCACGGTAGATGCGTCTTGGCCTTACCGAACAAATTACACAACCGAGTCCATCAGGCTTCGCAATGAGACAGAAAATTCGGAGAACCGGTGCCCAATACGAGATCCCTGATCTGCACATTATTCACGCGGGCACTCCGCCCAATCCTAGCGATACTATGCAGTGATAATCGCAAACGTCAAAACGACAAACATCTCCAGCAAGAAAACTACGTATCTCGCAACCATACAAGAAAACTGAAAGCAGTGCCGCACAGTACCCACGACCTTTCAACTTCAGTGAAATATCAAACCAACACCATAGGCGTTTCATTCCAGCCCAGACTGCCTGAGCCTTGGATACACAGAGCAGAACAATACTTGTCACTACCGATGTAAGGGGTAGCACTGTCCTGACTATCCTGCGCGACGACCGATGCAGTATGGAATTCTTTTTACTTGCGCAGCTCAAGGGAAATGGGGGATGGGTATTGTTAGGAAGTTCAACCACTAAGCAGGAGAACAACTAGGGTTCCCAACAAATGCCTGTACGAGGGCAGTGAGGAGTGTCTGTTTCGAATCCCGTCTACTTGGATCAATTATTCTTCCACTCACTTTTCCGATTTAGTTGCCAACTCAAACCAACCCCAGCCCGGAGGACCAGGAGGCTATTTGGTCAGGCCTCTACCTTTTGACTTCCCAGGCATGGTTGCATCTCCTCTTTGAGACAAACTCGCTTGATCATGGAAGCACACAAACTGTCACACTACGTCAAGGTGCAATCTTTTTGTGACAGTAGGTATTCGGATGTCACTTGCTTCGGACCCAGGTAGTCAATGCTTCTTGGAATGTTATGTGCAGGGATATGGAATGCTGCAACATGTTACACGTTGCTCTGGTTATCTGTTATGCATATCAGTAACATGAAGTGATATTCAGGATCTGTGAGTTACTAGATTGTTTAAAAGATTGTTTCAAAATGAGAGCAAACTTACTTCCAGATCGAGGATTTCCCGTAAAAGATAGTACAGCTTGAGGATTTCCTCCAGTCTGGAACGACGTTCCACGCATAAATCACGTAGACCTGCATACATTTTATCAACCCGAGCCTGTTTGGCCGCCACGACCTCCGCCTCTGGATGACCAGATTCGAGCATGGAACGACTACGTTCACCTAAATTGCGAATTTCGTTTGCATAATTCTCGACAACTTTCTGGAGCTGTTCATGTTTCTTCATTGCATTGTTCGCACCTTGTTCATCCTGAATGGATAAAAAAGACAGCGATTTGAATCAACGAGGTTGAGATCAAAAGCAGACAATCAGGCGCAAAAGGTTGCAATTAGGGCAACGCACCCCAGGTTCAAAAATGAGACTATGGTTGAATGATACAGTTCACCTTGCAAAATGGTAGCGTGTTGTGCTTGTGAAGGCTCGTTTCAGTGCAGCAAACGGCATGATTATTCACAGCAAAATATACTACCTTTTCAAACTGAATCTCACCAGGCGGGCAACAGTGGCCGGGGTTGTTTTCGCTATAAACTGGATAAAAATTGGCAAGAATGGTGTTACCTGTTTGTCAGTTAAGGTGGCATACAATGCAAACCATTTGAAAATTAATGCAAAGATTTACGTTGGATCAATTTTTTCAAAACTCATTAAACTTAGATCAAGTTAACAAAGTATTCAGCGAGCGGCAGCTGCTTAGTGGTTAATTGCTGTTCACAGTAGCCAAGCCCTGACCCCAACGATTTTCAAAGCCACGTTTAAAGCATTATCTATAGCCACTAAGGCGAATTACGCGGGAAGATGGGAAGTTGGCGGTCACGACCCTGAAGTTTAGTGGCATTGGATTCCATAAGATCGTGACACGTTGAGTGTAGTAACGAGCCGGATGATAAAGGGCTACCATCTCCCACCAAACTGCGACTACGGAAAGGAGGCCTAATTACTAGTATGTACAGGACTTTGTAAAAATGACGGAAAAACAAGTGTTATGAACCAAAACGACTGGCAGAATTTTCTTCGAATGAACCCAGAATTCAACCTTGGATGCACAAACAAAAATCAACCAAGAAGAGATAATACTATCACTATACTTAACACTTGGGTTATTTTAGACTGCACCAAACATGATATCGTACAAAAGGGGGAAGTAGAAGAGTAGACTCAGAACGAAAAAAGATAAAAGCAAAACAAACAAACAGCGAATCTCCCTGGTTTCGTTGCATGCAACTGCTTCGGTTTGGTTACTTCAGCTGATTCCACGAAAAAGATGGATAAATCAGAGAATGGTTGTGCACGCAAAGAAAAGAGTAGAGTGGGTTTGTAAAAAATATAAACGAAAGAATGCAGTCGAGTAGATCAATGTTTTATTCATGGGTGCCGTATTTCTAAGTTGCCCAAGCTAAAGCAGCTGGCATACTTAGGGGGCCGGCCCTTGGTCATTCACAGCTTAACCCGCAAGACACTTACAACAGTATGCAATCCGTAACTCACTGAGGGCTGTTGTCTCAGTTTCGGTTTGGACAACCATTAACCTTTCATCAACATGCTCTAGTTCAGGTAGCTATCTAAAAGTTTACCTGGTCAAATACAAAAAAAATACAAAAATAAGTTTGACTGCAAAAAAGGAGGTTGAAGATCCTTACAGAATAAGAAAGGTTTCTAATACAAGAACATCACTTGTAACGGCTCTGAGCCATATCATCTATTTTCTCCAACCATCGCTTCGGGAGATTTTGTGGACCCCAACCCGGCCGTCTAACTGCATTTACACGAACTAGTCTACTGGTTAAAGCTTTCATACATTCTACCCATGTCATCAACCGGCCACTCGAATCATCGTCCAACCATCAATTCCCTCGAACAACAGCGTACAACGAAACAGGCGTTCTGTGACCATGTGCCAAACCTTTCCCAACCACTTTAACTTATTCATATTCAGTGACTGTTCCAAAGAATGGACATCCTCATCATCGTTCAGTGTTAAACAGCAAGCCAAGTTTTACTGCCTTTTCCCCAGGGTTACGTTACTATCAAAAGATTGAATATCCAAGGCAAACAGAAAGTGCACCTACATGGGCGAGAAAAGATAAGACCGTTTTAGTAGCCAACACACGGAACAGTCCAACAGTCTAACCAGTTCCTCAATCATTTTGATTTGATAGAAAATGTCAAAAAGATCACCACTGTTTACGGTTCCCTGCCATATCTTTCAGTCTCCAGCCAGCCAGTTGACGGGTCTTTTCGACCCCAACCACGAAGATGTGAAACACGTACTCTACCTGAATTCGCTGTACATTTTCTCATCCCACGTTGCCCTGGCATCTGTTGACCACTTCGTGGAGGGACGGAAAATGGGACACGATATGGTAGAACAGAGTTCGCCGAAAGCAACAAGTGACACAACCAACAAAGTCTACTAGGCATCATACAGTGAAATAAGGTACTCCCAGAATTGGCACATACTAGGTTCCTACCCTCTGCATTACTCACCCCGTCACTCCATCCAACCCTGGCGATACTACGCCGACACGAGTGAACGAAAATTCCAAGCGGCGAACATCTGTGACACGCAAATCCCGCGTCTCGCAATCATACAACAGGATTAGGCAGATTGCGGCTCAATACGATCTAAATTACACGGCTCATCATTCCCCAGTTTGATTCGTACATCCTGGGAGACCTCCGAAAGCATATTCCATTGCCTTGTCCATGACGGAGTTGAACAGGAATGGAGATGGGACACCCTTGTCGAACGTCACTAGTCGTTTCGAATGAACATGATTATTCACCGTATACCCTCAAACGACCATAGGTATGCGAGTACAATGCTAGCAACAGGTTCACGAAGTTCGTTGTCATACCCTTCCGGTGGAGAGTACTGAATGGTGCTGGTCGATCCAGACTTCGGCCTAAATATGTTAGCGAGTGACCAGCTAAACTGATCCTTGAAGTGCTCTGCCCAACGGTGCAGCCATTGTTGTCTACCATGAATGAGCTCCCTACCCCTGTCGCACACGACTTCACTAACCGCCGGTGTCGCGTATAAGCTTGAGCAGACTGTGACTATTCCCTGAAGCAGACACTACTTGCATCTCTTCGGCTACCTTAACTCACCAGTTTTCGCGGTCATTCCTAAGGCTTATGGTCAACTGACGCTGCAACTGTCGACGCACCTTATTCACCTCTTTGCATTTAAAGAGCTGGCATTTTTGCTCCATTAGACCCAGCGACCCTTGCGAAATCCAGTGTCTTTGATGAACTCTAGACCTAGGACCACAGGCGAAATGTTATCAGCAGGGTCACTATGGGTAGGAAGACGGCGCGGTGATCTGGTTGGAGACAGAATAAGCAGGTTGGGGGAACTGTGAGCAGAATACTTACCACTAGCCACCTGTTCAATCCAATAGGCATCGCGGTCCTGACTATCCTGTGCAACGACTGACGCAGTATGGAATTATTTGTACATGAAAAACTCATGAGGATTGATGGGTGGATACTGCTACGTAGCCCAGCCGCTGCGAATAAACCCTAGAATCTAGTGCCTTACGCCTTACTTTTTAGTCACTTACAAAAGTCTCCTATTATATTCTACCAACATTATAAAGACAACGGCGTTCACACACCGAAAGTCTTCGTACATCTTTTGTCCGTAACGGCCACGTTTCGGAACCGCAGAGCAATGCCGATCTTACTGGTGCCGTGTATAGTCAACCTTTGATCGGTAACCTAATTAGTCGTTTAAGGTTGCCACAGCCTTTTACATTTCCTTGCATTTTCTTAACCATCGCTGCTCCCGATCAATTGACGTCTCAGGGATCCATACATCATATCGTATGCTGCATCCGGAGAGTTGGATTTGCGCGCATCTAATAGTGCAATTGAAGTCGAGAATGTCCATCGATTCTGAGGTTTATGTGCCAAGCAGCCCTGCATGGCGGTTGCTACTGAGTGCAGGGCTTCTTTTATCTGCTTCCAGTGTTCCCTTGGATCCTGAGCACTTTGTGGAGGCGACAACTGCATTGAGAGTTCTGATTTGAACTGAAGTCGGCGATTATCGTCTAGAAACGGATGTGGAGGACCAATGGCTTAAGTGCTGGTGTGACTACAGACTAGGGGCAAACAAAAGCGGGCTCAGAGCAAAGTGTGATCTGAGCCCATAGGTGTGGACCGAAGTGAACGGCGACCCGCGATTGATCCAAGCCACCGGTGATTAATTGCAATGTGATCAATCTAAGTCCAACGCTGTGAATTCGAAGCAGGACTCCGAGTGAGCCGATGCCTTTATAAACAGTCTGCGGATAGAACAAATTCGGATTGAACGATCCCCGTTGCCGGTACCATTGGCTAGGGCAGAAAATCGGCTCTTGGTGAGCCGTTGTTTCCGTTCATCAGCCAAATTGGGCTCAAAACCACCATCAAGGACCACAACGTGCGCGGACATTGAAGGCAGCTAAATGAAGTAAACAATGAGGTTTAAGTATTGCGTCCAAACTATCTTTTGGTTCCCTTAATACTACCACTAAATAAATTTGTCTAGCCGCAGTTCTTCGGGCAAACTGGGTGGTCCCTACATCAGAAAAACGGAAATTAGAAAGGTTACTTGTAGCAACATGTTTCTGGGGGTATTCGGGTTACCGGTACTTCGTGACTCCCCACATCGCAGAAGGACATTTTCCGTGAGAACCCTAACCACAGCTTTCCAATCAAATCTTACTCTGAAAGTAGTGGACCGCTAACTCATCATGGGGAGTCGGAGTAAATGCATGCTTACCACTGCCCATCTGCTCGAAGCAATGAGTAACGCGGTCTTGATTATCCTGCGCAACGCGATGCAATATGGAATTCATTGTGTTTGAGCCAGTACTGAGGTTTTTGGACAACGACTGTTAAGGAGTCCAAGCAATAAACAGGAGAATAATCGGGGTTCTCAACAAAAACTTTTGGTTCTGACGAGAAACTGTACCCAAGAGTGTATGAAGTGGCTCAGTCAATCCCATCTACTTGGATCAATTATTCTTCCACTCACCTTTCCGATTTAATTGCCTGAAGGACCAGGATACTACTTGATTAGGCCTCTACCCATGGACCTTCCATGCATGATTGCATGGTTGCATCCTATTCTATATAGCTCGTTGGATCATGGAAGTACGCAAAGTGTCATGTCGCGTTAGAGTGCAGCCTGTTCATGAAAGACGTCTTGGGTGCACGGTGCACCCTGTGCCACAGATGTGGATGAGCACTGTGTTGTGCTTCGTACGTTATCCGTGGTCTTTTCGGAATCAGGATTTGGCCACCTCACCAAGACTATCAAAAATCAGTCAATCCGTCGGAGAACTGGGTAGTCGTCTTTGTTTTCCCTATTTTGGTGAAAACGCCGCCAAAGTAGGAAGGACTTCGTTAGCAGAGGCTGCGTCAGACGCGCAGATGTTCGGTACGAGTGGCCAACTAGGAGCCCAGGACACCCACCCCAACCATACTGAGACGTTTAGAGTGAGGAAATGAGATTATTCAGGTGTAACAATCCGGCACTTTTAGGAGTAAAGAACAAAACCATGCAGTAAGTAATTTACCATTCGGTTTTCATAATCGTACCGGAAAAGTTCGGCTTATGGACCAACGTACCTTGGCTCGCTCGTCACCCATGAGATAGAGCTCTTGTTCGCCCATCCAAGCCTCGGCTTCGCTGGCGTCAAACAAATACTGCTGTGCTATTTCATTCTCCAACAGCTTCTGTTGTCGGTCAGACATCACTTGTTCCAACTGTCCCCAGAGAGACCACAGCTCATCAATAGCTTCGCGGAACCGTTCGCTTCTCGGATGGCCCTCTTGAATCATTTGTTCGCCTTCCTGTACACAGATGGGAAAATGAATCCCAGAAAGATCTAGGCAAGTTGTTTCATAATCCGCAAATAATAAAACGAAAAAATGAAGCGCTTTAACCTTAGAACGACTTATCAAAAAAATAAAGCAACGTATCAATATGGGTCATGCCTGTTAAAGCAAACATGTGCAGTAATTCTGATTACACGATTAGAAGTTTGTTGACAATCGACTAGGGAACATTAAACGTCGCATACACATCATGTGGTCATTACAGTAAGCAGTTGCTCCCAAGGTTTTGAGTACATGGAAATAAAAAGCGACCAGGTGTCCAGAAGGGTGAAAAAATGGTTGACCCAAAGACAAAAGGTAAA
The DNA here is from genome assembly GCA_008360955.1 of Fasciolopsis buskii. Lineage (NCBI taxonomy): Eukaryota > Metazoa > Platyhelminthes > Trematoda > Plagiorchiida > Fasciolidae > Fasciolopsis > Fasciolopsis buskii. Next base: position 35,802 of record LUCM01011557.1, read on the forward strand.
AATAAAACGAAAAACTAACAGCACCGTAACCCTATTAGGATGATGAATGAAAACTTTTCTGTAAAGAATTAAGACGATGAATGACTGTAGACAGACAAGACGGATTGGATGTGTAATTAGAAGAAAGTGATACGGTAAAACAACAAATACTTCATCAGACAGATTGGAAAACCTCACAGCATGAAACAATAGGATTTCATCATTTTCCTACCTGACAAACAGCTTCTATTCGCGGGCGGTGATTTTCAACTTCATTTGCAAGCATACGGTGGCGTCGCAAGAGCTGCTGCGTTGCCAACAATGAGTTGCCAAGTTTACTCGAGTCTTCAATAAGAGCGAGTTTTTCTTTCACCCAGTCTTTTTCATCTTCTATATCCCGAAGGAACTGGCGTACGCGCTTCTGTTTCATCAATCGATCCCGACGATTGGCCAAGGGTGCCTCCAATTCCGTCAGGCGAATGCGGACCTCTTGGTGAACTTGCTCGAACTCCTCCTGTCGATCCGGATATTGCTCCTTGAGTTTTTCAGCGTGGGTCTGGAAAACAGATGACCATATCAAACGACACTGGAAGAATACTACCGACGAGCGAAGCATAATTTACTGGCTCTTTGTTTACCGTGTCGGCAGTTGAACAGTGACCGAATTCGAACCATTTCACCAACAACTGCCAATGAGTGGACGTTTAACGTTAATTAGTTCAGTATTATATGGTTGATCATAAGTTCCTTAAGAGCGACGCTTAAGTCGTCAGGGCTGGAACACATCTCATCGTTTTATACTTTATAAAACGATAAACTATATATGGTGCAGCAGAACAAAGAAGAGAATCTAAACCACCGGCTGAAATCGCTAAAAATAACCACTGAACTAAAGAATAAACTTAATCGGCTGGGATCCAAAGCTAGATCCCTGATCTGCACATTATTCACGCGGGCACTCCGCCCAATCCTAGCGATACTATGCAGTGATAATCGCAAACGTCAAAACGACAAACATCTCCAGCAAGAAAACTACGTATCTCGCAACCATACAAGAAAACTGAAAGCAGTGCCGCACAGTACCCACGACCTTTCAACTTCAGTGAAATATCCAACCAACACCATAAACGTTTCAGTCCAGAACACGCCGCTTGAGCCTTGGATGTGTTTACTTCTGCTACAGCGCAACCACCTTTTGCCACGCAGCTGTCCAGGTAAGCGAAACGGTCAATAATGACTAGTTCTTTTTCTTTGGCTATCAAATTTGGTACTACTGTCGTCCAGTTTTGTAACAGCAATTTACACTTCGAAGGTGTAGTGCACATGCCGAATGGAGTTAGGCGCAGCCAGATGAACTATAATACTCAAACCCTCACTTCGTGTTTTATTGACGCGGTAGACATTAATGGTCAGTGAGTTCACTGTCAGCGTCAAACACGCCTGCTGGCCGGCCCGTATGAATATACATGTTGAAGAAGCTGAGATTTAGAGGCTGACGAGACCTGAGAAGTTATAAGCTATCACCGCGAAAATTAACTACGATTGTTTGACAATGAACCATTGCATGTATCACTCACAGATCTACTCTTAACAACCATGTTTCGGAGGGGAATGGCAGTACCGACCGCTATTGCGTACACCCAACAACTGATCGACAACGGAATGTCACGTCGTCCACACGGATGCATCAAGTCACAATTGCCAAACGATGGTGTTCGTGGCATTTTTCAAGTAGCCGCCAAAGTGTGAATACCTGGTAGAAGCATCTTCTTCCAATTTGATCGAAATCCGGTCTGCTGTTCGCAGACATGATTTTCGCGAACCGGAGTCGAACAGCCAATAACTAGAACTAAAACCTTGGTAACTATCGAAATTAAACTGATCCCACGATATGCACTAGTCACTGCGCGTTCACTTACTGAAACTGGGTATAATCACTGACTCATCCCAGGATAACGGAATATGCTTTTACATAACACAGGAGCATGAACGTATAGGCTTGACAACGGTTCTGCTACATGATAGATATAGGTGAAAGAGGCATTGGAGAAAATGCAAAATTCAAAAAACTACACAAGCACGTACCGCCATGTCTTCTAACATGCGACGCTTTGTAGCTAGTTCTTGATCCTTGCGATCCTGATCTTTCAGATGTTCGTTAAGCTCCACTAGCCCAATCTCCTCAGTCACCTCCTCTGTTGTGGTCACTATTTGGGAACTGACCTCAGTGATCCAGGTCATCATCGATTTCGCGGTTTCATCGAAAAGTGTTTCTATTCAGGAAAACGTAAAACATTATTTGGCAACAGCTAGACACATTTTAGAGCGTAACAAAGTACTAAGGAACCGATCAACACACTGCCTCACCCCGATTAGCGTCGGCCATTTTTGCACTTTTCTCTGCGGCGGTTGTGTTGAGTTCGTCCCACTGGCGACGCAGAGCAGCAACACGGGGTTCAATTTGAGGTTGTAGGGTCGGATGAGCCTCCAAAAGGCCTTGTCCCTCCTAAAGACAGATGAGTTTAGATGGTTAAGGTGAATTGGTTATTCCGGATGGAAAATTTGTAAGAACCCAAGTGTGACATACCTCAATAACTTTGGCAATCTTGTCTTTGTTAGCGTCCAATTCACCTTCAAAAGCTTTGAATTTACCGTACAGTAATGCAATATTCTTTGCAATCGGTTGCGGTTGTTCTGTAACAGCTACTGCTTTTTCTGTTAGCCATTCCTCAACCTTGGATGAAAGAAATTAAAATTACAGATAATCACTCACGTCGTCAACTTCTTGACAGAATTCCTGTAAATGAAGTTGCTCGCGTAATTGATGTTCTTTTTCGGCCGCCCGTTTCTTCAACGAATCGCGCCTGAAAAAATCACCGCGGCGAAAGCAGAGAAATAACTATGCACGATCACAGCAAGCCAGTTATCAGAGATAATCGAATTGGTGACTACCAGAAAAAAATAAACAATTCACAGGAAAGAAACATTAATTTTTTGATATTGAATATGTAAAACATAACACTTGACTTTTTATCACATTCTAGCTCCTGTTCCTTTACTAAAGTTTTGTGGTGGTAGAAAAATAACTATCGTCAGATTCGAGCTGCGTTTCTGGTAGTACAAGTAGTAGCGCGAACTGCATTTCCGCAAGATAATTGCAAAGGTATAACCTACCGATTTTGCAGCTGTTCACATTTGGCTTGCATTTTTTCCAACGGGAAAATTTTACGATCAATAAGGGCACGACCCTCGGCCAACACGCTGTCGATACGATCGTCGTTCGCCACGATTTGGGCTTGTAGGGCTTCCCATTGTCGAAGATTTTCTTGTGCTTTTTCGAGAGACGTCTACAGAAAAAAACAAATCAATCGCAATAAATCCCATTAATTTAGTGTTTCTTTGTGAAGTGTTCACAAAAAAGATACTTTTTATTTTGGATGTACCACTAGTCAACGAGTGATTTGTGATTTGGTGCCCACGACTGAGGGGCAGAGGAACCGTCGCCATATTGGTGGCTAGAAGTGAGAAGACAGAAGTATATTCATCGAATGCACGGCCGCCGACGAAACGCAGCAGCTAGCATCCTTGGCCGCAGAACATCACGCATCATGATGTAGCACTTGCTATTCCCTTGCAGGTTATTTTGAAAAATGCGAAAGCTGTAACAGGAATCCCAGAGGTCAAACGGTGTCAAAGACACTGCTTTGTTACTTATTACTGAGAATCCCTATGGATATATATATATATGTCGGCTAGAAAACAAAGTGTCAATGCAACAACATAGAACTTTACAGAAAATGGATAAACAAGAAAAAACCAGTAAACTACCACAAACCAATTTTGTTTTCGCCGTATATATATTCTGATTTTTTGATTCTCGGATCAATGGAGCCATTATATATATATATATATATATATATTTTTAGAGTTGAGAAGGCGTACACTGAGTTAATACGTTTATCGTGACGTTTCGATCCAAACTAGGACTCGTTGTCAAACGTGAATATATATATATATATATATATATACATACATATATATACATATATTTAATATAGTATATACATATATCAGTTAGCCTAATCATCAGTGCGCACAATGACTCACCACTGGTTCTTCTTTGGAGACTGCTTGTTCGAGTTTTGTCAGGGCGACGTCGGCCTGCTGAGCATCACGGAAGAATGTCTAGAAGAATGGCGGTAAGAAAATCAAAAAAAACTTACATGTGCTTCGACATTCTGAGCCAAAATCTCTCCTCGTTTGGCATGCATGTTGTGCAGCGCTTCCCAGTCCTCTTCGATGCGATCAAGGCGCTCAGCAAGAAATTCGTATTGAGCATCGGTTTGGTCGGCAGTTTCACGACGCCCGAATTCCATGAGACGATGGAAATCACCTTCGTACCCATCAATTTCTGCTTTTAATTGCTGATGGCGATCGACGAGGGCCTCAGCCTCCTAAAGAGACAATTACATGACGTCAATTGCACCTACCTGAAGATTGTTTGGTATATCTTCGGAGGCTACATCCGTTTGTATGCGATGAAGCCAAAGTTGGAAGTGGTCAAGATCCTGTAAGAAACGCTGAAGTTCACTAGAGTAGTTCAATCGATCATCGCGCTCTTTCAACATTTCCTTCAGATCATTCCATAGTTCGTGAATCTTTTGATTTTCAGCCGCGACCACCTGAAATCGTAACCATAGGGACCGAGCACGAATAGGCACTTACAGGTTTATTTTCAGGTTTGGCCAGATAGAGCTCCTCAGCTTGATTATCCAGATGTTCTACCTTGGCCTCGATTGCTTTTAAATCACGTTGAAGCCCACCAAGTCGTCGCTGCAACTGCATAATGCCACTCAAATCGTTGCCCAACTCGTCCGTAGACTCAATTAGCTTGGCCTTATCTTTAATCCAGTTGGCAGTTTCTGCACTTTCAATCAGGAACTGATTATACTGGTAAGCCAAGTCTAGTTGGCGTTTCTGGCGATCAACCAAATCGGCCAGATCGTTCCACGAAGTGTTCAGAATATCTTGGTGCTCCAAAATTTTTGCGCCATCAGGGTGATCAGTCGCCAACATTTTTTCGGATAGCTTATTCACGGTATCTACTTTCTCAGCATTTGTAGTTAGTTCTTTCTCGAAACATTCAAAACGATGACGGATCACTTCTAGCTCTATTTCATCACTCGGAACCAAAGTCGTCAGCAATTTTTCCTTTTCCGTGATCCAGGCTCGTACTGTATCAGACACATCAAACAGTTTATACATGGACAAAGCATCCAACAGACGTTGCTGTCTGAGTTTAGCCATTTCCTGCACCTGTTGGTAATGTTGATCGACGGCGTCCAAACGACTGGCAATTGTGGCTGCATCACAATCCGGATATTCGGAAACCGTTGCAGCTTGTTGATGAAGCTGATCAATAGTGGACTGGAATTCGTTAAGGTTATTCATGACCTCCTGATTATTCTTTAATAGTGACTCTGTTGTGGCTAGTTTTAGGCCTACATCTTCATTGCTAACGATTCGTTGCTGCTCGGATAGCCAGACGTCTGCATCTTCACAATCAGCCATTAACTGGAAGAACTCCTGCGACTCGACTAACCGTTGGATGCGTTCGGCTGTCAAATCTGCCAATTTATCCCATAGTTTGAGCATTTCAGCCTTCCGCTGTGCAATGAGTTCTTGGCCTTGATTACCTTCTTCAATTAACTTGTCGCCATCCTTTAATGCGCTTTGAAGCACGGAGTGATGCAGCTGACATTCTTTCTCCAAAGCCTTATGTTTACGCAGCAATCGGCCTACACTACTCAAATCATGACCAAGATCGGGACTAGACATAAGTTGACTCTTTTCTTTGATCCATTCCTTCTCGTCATCCATCGCCCAAAAGAACTGCCACATCTTACGAGAGTCATGAAGCCCCTGCAAACGGCTATCAGCCAAATCGTGTAACTCTTCATAGGCTGCGCGCAATGCACGACCGCGTTCCTGGACTACTTCAGGTTCAATAGGCCTGTACGAACCTATATCTTCAGGAAAATTGCACGTTATGAATGGCTCGGCTTGCTCAAGCACTTGATTCATACGACCGCCCAAAACACGGATATCAGCTTCCAGTAGGCTGTGTTTTTGTATTAAGTCTTCGACGCCCATCAGGTGTTTACCATAATCGACGGATCTCAGACGATTTTTGATCTCCTCAATCCAATCCATTAGATAAGTCATTTCCTGGAACACATGCTGTAATTGTAAGCTCAAATCCAAACGGTGGCGCCGCAGAGCCAAGGAACTCAATAGATTTTGCCAAAGCGCCAAAACATTAGCGCGCCGGACCTGGACGCGCTCATAATCATGGTAATTTTCGCGTTCCAATTCCTCCGCGACGTTAACCATCGCGTTGACACGTTCTTCGTATGCGAATATATCCGTCTCAATGGCTTCATGCTTCTTCGTTGCGGCTTCCACCGCCGCCAGATCCTGACCGAAGTTATCCTGAGCTACTAAACGCTGATTGTCTGTCAGCCATGTCTCTCTGAGACCGGCTTTTCGATCAAAACGAGAAGCCAGTTGCTCCAGCTTTTCTTGCCTTATTAGTTCGTCACGCAGTGCTAATTCTCGGGCATGTTCGGCTCGTTCCAGCTGTTCCCAGGCTCGGTTGATGTCTGCAATTTGTTTTCCTTCTGGAGGATTATAAAGCGTTTGGTCATTGGCGCGTAGTTTACTTCTAATAGTGAAAAGTAGAACCTCCAGGCCACCCTTCTCTTGAAACTTTGGAGGCTTTTCAATAGTACGATAGGTATTAAAACCGGCCAACTGATGCTGAACACCCGAGAGCGAATTCGCAAAAGTCCTGTTATTCAACAGTTCAATTGTTTTCTCAATCCACTCTAACAAATCGGTAGTAAGTGTTTCGTACTGTGAGATCATGCTATCGGTTTCAATTGACTGGTTTACGACTTTACCAATGCGCTTGGAATGCACAGTATCGGCTTTCATTTTATTGAAATAATGGTAGTATGTGACCACGTACGTGATGATAGATTTTTCGTCTGGTTGCTCTACACAGACGTCTGAGGGCTCCAGTAGTGGAGTCAAATGCAGTTTTTCCTCAGCAACATTAAAGGCGTTGGACAAATTCTTTATTGGTTCGGCTTTGGAAAGCGAGGCATAATCAATCAAATCAGGTCGGTGTTTATGAATAAGTGCATTAAATGCCAAACCATCACGCCAGCTTGTGGTGAAGTTCCGTACATTCACGTTATGATAACCTGCCGTCTTCATCTGGCACCACAGAAGCAGGGCGTCTTTTGCACATCGGGTTTCGCTTGTCTGGTATTCCTCAACTATGATGTCTTGGATTTGGAATCGCAGAATGATTGTCCAAATTAGACCTAGGGTCAGTCGAGGACTACCATCCACAATATCGTGGGCACCAACGTTTTCTAAATGCACATGCTGATCACAGAGGAAATTCAGCGATTTATCGACATTTTCTAGGCAGTGAATCCGCATTTTCCCACGAGTTGGTCGAGGAAGTCGTTCACCAGACAGTATTTCCAGCAGTTTAAGAAGCATTTTTCCATCACGTAAGTCCATGTATAGGTCTTCAATACTGCATGATACGACTGATAAATGAGAATTGACCCATTTTGTGAACGTCTTTTTCTGCACCACCTCTCGCTGATCTAAATTTGGAAAGGTTAGTCAATGTCGATAAATAAATTAAACGAACCGGCGAGAGCTTTGATACGAGACCGCTCATATAGTTTTGCGGTGCTATTGCCACTCTCAAAGTCGTCATCATCAAAAGCGTGATCTAACGCTGCTACATTGTTTGGCTCCCAATGTAAATTCTGGTGAACCGCTTGTATCTCCATAGCTGAAAAGGAGATGACAAACTCATTGGTTGCATCTTCAGACAGGTTTTAGGTAGAACGTCAAAGAGAACAACTAATTTATGAGAAGAATGATGAATTTTTAACTAAGTTTCCCCCTACCGCTTTCAACTAATAGGGCCAATAAAATGTGGAATCGCGTAAATACAACGGCAAATGAAGACGCACGCGGTAATTAGATGAACACTATCGCATCGCGTGTCTTAGTGTTCAGGTGTACAGAAAGTTGAGCAAGATCAACTGAGTCAAACGTGGTTCTGAAATTCGACGAAGCGTCGAAAACTTCACTCGATGATCGCGAACTTCTCATCTAAGTATCCGGGTCGACAGGTCTGAGGCCCAAATTGGTCAAGTTCAACAGCTCTAGTTACAATTAGTACAACCAATAATTTTATACCAACGTGCTTCGGTGTCGATTTCTATTTCATGGTACCAATCACTCGGCTGTCCACCCCGAACCATGTTTTAACCACTGACCGTCTCGCAGAACTGTGTACGAGGCAGTAGTCCTGTGGACATGTGCAAGACGTGTCTAAACCACGTTAACCTAATCTAATTCAGTGCTCATTCTAAAGACTAAACCCTAATACCCATTACCATGAATCTATGAAATTCTCCCATCATATTCTACTGTTATCGCGAAGACAAAAATGTCCAAACACCGAAATTCTCCGCAGATCTGTGCAAAACAATCATGTTTTTGAATTCCATATCAGCACCTACCCTGGTGCTCCTGTGTATGCTCAACCTTTAATCGGCAACCGGATGTCTTGCCGACCCCGAGGATGCCTCAGATTGGTGAATGGCAATCGAGCCTTCCGTATGTTCGGGGACATCTCATCCGATAAACGACCACCATGTTAGCTAAAACTATCCAACTTCGCCCAATTCCTCCCCTGAAAGAACAAATTACGGTTGCGAGCCGATCCAGTCCCGTAACAAGTGGCGTGAACAGTCGAACGACCTTCGAGTCTTTACAGCCAAGCATTCTACACAGGAAACTGGCAAACCAAACGTCTAGAGTCCCGAGGAAAAAGACGCTCACATTTGTCAGCCACGGAGAATCTAACCACTTGTGGATTTCAGTCAATCGTATTTCTATTTCATGACATGCTTGAAGTATGAATGCAGTGTAAGGGACAGGAGCCAGAGCGACTACGGTCCATCGTACGGGGGGAGCGGAGGCAGGCAAACTTGACCAAAGCTTGTTGTGGCACAGAATCGCATAGTCTCCCTAAGTCATGTGGTAACGAGACGCAGGACAGTGAGCTGTCGTCTATCACCAAAATGACCGGCAGACCTGGGATTCAAACCACCGACCCTTTCGGTGACAGACGCGTAATCTACTTGGTCACTGGTCATATCCGGGAATCGCCTGACTATTTTCGAACTTAAATTCATTGACAACGCGAGGTTGTAAAAACGCAATGCATTTGTCACAAAGAGGCACGGATACACATGAGGTGCCAAAGGGTAGATCCAACGGAATTGTTCGAGAAATCAAACGAACTGAATGCAGAATGATAATAATCAAGGAACCTTTTTGTAACTCTTGATACACAAGCTACAGAAGAACAGTAGACAACGACCGCAGTTGTCGACAATTCCGTGTCCGCTAGTGAATGTAAAGTCTAAGTAATGAAATCAAACTCAACCAATATCATTCTCCCGGGAGAAGAATGCGTCTTACAAATGTGCCCACGAGTGATGCGTATCTAACTAAAACGTTTTCTTATGAATTGCCTGAAACATAAGTGTGGTAGAAAGAGAATGCCCCAAAGCCCCTGAGAGGGAGGTGGAATCTGCAGTCGTGACCCCGAAACTCGGAGTGGCATATAACCGCATGTCTCATTGGGTCAAGTGTGTTAACAAGCCGAGTGATTGCAAAACGCTATCACATGACCGTTCATAAGCAGTTACATCACAAATCTTCGGCAAATGAAGGTTAGGTGAACACGTAGAAGTCAATCGTTCATCGAAAGTATTCAGATTGTTAGCCTGTCGTGATACTCATCATTGACATCGACTATTTTCTTCATGCAATACTACTCCCACAACTGGGGCTGTGCTATAGACGTTGAGACTCCTGCAGAGTAAGTGCACAGAGCGTGAGGTGTGTACACTGATACCACGTCGCCCCATCCAAATGCCCAAACTAGCATGATCAAGATAAACCAATCTGCCGCTATGAAAGTGGAGGGGAGCTCAGTCCTGCATGAATTATTCTTAACACAAACGTCCCTTGAGCGCGTCGGACGATGGGTTCCTGCACCAAGCTGAGGTAAATTGCACCAATCACGGCAGGATAGGAAGAGATCTGAATGAGCCTGGTTATAGCTGTTGGCAAGACAACGCGGCACTCCACTTTCACTTGAGAACTGGCAATTGCCTGACCATTAGTTTTTACAATTAACCAGGCCATTAAACATATATATACACATATAAAGCTATCTTTTTATTCATGCAGCAAACGTACGGCATTTTACATGACGCCGCTGGAAAGCTGCATAACGGTGAAGCAACGCCAAGAAAAACGCGACATTAGCGTTTGAACGCTACGATTTTAAGCGCTGGACCTCCGTGGATCGACCAGCAATATTCTGTGCTCTCCACCGGAAGGGTATGACAACGAACTTCGTGAACCTGTTGCGAGCATACCTATGGTAGCGCGAGGGTATACGGTGAACTGTCACGTTCATTCGAGACAACTAGTGGCGTTCGACAAGGGTGCCCCATCTCTCCATTCTTGTTCAACTTCGTCATAAACGAGGTGACCAAAGATGCTATGAGGTCTTCAGGATGTAGGAGTCGAATTGCGAAATGGAGGGAATCTGTGACCTAGATTATGCAGATGACGTTATGTGCCTTTTTGAGTCTGCGGACCGTGCACAACAGGTGAACCGTGAATAGTGGCGATCGTGCTGTCATTTTCTATCGAATCAGAATGATTGAAAACACGTGCGTTTGTACAGTTAGGCTGTATTCCGTGTGTTAGCTACAGCAGCATCTTATCTTTTCCCGCCTGTGTAGGTCCACTCCCTGTCCCCCTTGGATATTCACTCTTTTTATATAAACGTGTAACTCTGGGGAAAGGCAGCGGTCAGTGAGGCTTGCCTTGCTGTTCAACGCTGAACGATGATGATGATGATGAGTTTGCTAAGTTTCATACGATGAAACAAGGTGTTTTTAGAGCCGGCGCCTAGTACTAGATTCCTGATCTCTACATTACCCACTGGTCACTCCATCCAATCCTAGCCATACTACGTAAACATCGGTTGTCGAAAACCTCCAACCGACGAACATCGCCCACACGCATACTCCACGTCTCGCAACCGTACAACAGAACTGAACGCACTGCAGCACAGTACACACGACCTTTCAACTTCAGTGAAATATCAGGCCGACGCCACAAGTGCTTCAGTCCAGCGTAAGCTGCACGAGCCTTGGATATACGCATACTTACCTCCAATCCCGAGCTACCATCGTTCGACACGCAGCTACCAAGGTAGGTGAAACGGTCCACAGTCGTCAGCTCCTGTCCATCCAGTATCATATTCGGCGTTGCTGTCGTCCAGTTCTGTAACAGTACTTTGCACTCTGAAGGTGCAAAGCACATGCCAAACCGAGCAACCGATCTCGACAGTCTATCTAGTGCATGGTCCGCAGACTCGAACAGGTACACGACGTCGTCTGCGTAATCTAGGTCGCATAGCTTTCCTCCACCTCCCAGTTCAAGTCCTACATCCCCTAGACCTCCTAAAGCATCTTCCATCACCTCGTCCATGACGGAGTTGAACAGGAATGGAGATGGGACACCCTTGTCGAACGCCACTAGTCGTTTCGAATGAACGTGACAGTTCACCGTATACCCTAACGCGACCATGAGTATGCGAGTACAATGCTCGCAACAGGTTCACAAACTTCGTTGACATACCCTTCCGGTGCCGGTCGATCCACGGAGTCGAAAGCACCTTTCAAGTCGAGGAAGACTACGATCGTAGGGCGCCCGTGCGTGTGGCGCGTCTCGAGTATCTGTCGAAGAGTGAATATTTGGTCGATGCAACCTCGACCTGGCCGAAATCCGGCTTGTTGTTCGCGGATATTACTCTCGCGAATCGGTGTCAACCGCCGCAGCATTATCGAAGCTAACACCTTACTAACTATCGGAATTTAACTAATCCCACGATGATCGCTGCAGTCACTCCGTGTACCCTTCTTGAAGATGGGTATAATCATTGACTCACCCCGCGATAGCGGGATACGCTCCTCGTTCCAAATATCACGAAGCAAGGAGGTAAGTGATTTCATCAGCACCTCTCCACCCAATTTGAAAAGAACTGGGGGAAGTTCATCGGGACCGGCTGCTTTTCCCCTCTTCAGAAGCCGAATATTCGACTCCACTTCCACTTCCGTTGGGGGATCAAGTGACACCTAAGGATTCACAGCTCCAGACGTCGGACTAGATACGATAGCGTATGGCCAGTTAAACTGATTCTTGAGATGTTCTGCCCAACGGTCCAGTCTTTCCACGTCTACCATAAATGAACTCTCCATTCCTATCGCACACGACTTCACTAACCGAAGTTCGCCGCCCACCGCTGTCGCGTATAAGCCTAAACAGTCTTTGACTGTTACCTGAAGCGGACGCCACTGCCATCTCTTCTGCTACCTTAATCCACCAGTTTTCGCGGTCATTCCTAAGGCTTATGGTCAACTGACGCAACCGCCGACGCATCTTATTCATTTCCTTGCAGTTAGGCAGCTGGTATTTTTGCTCCATTAGAATTAGCGACGCTTGCGAGATCCAGTGTTTTTGATGAACACTAGGTCTGGGACCACAGGCAAAATCTGCTGCTAAATGCATAGCCTGCTTAATTTGGTCCCACTGCTCGTCTACATTGCTGCTTGTCGCAGTTCTTAGTTCCTCGGACAGTTTCTGTTCGTAGCTGTTGCGAACAGCCGAATCAGATAAACGTTCGACAGCCAATCGGATTTGTGGCCTGCGTCGATGGCCATTCAGCTGCAGCAAAAATCGCATTATAACTAACGCATGGTCCGATTCGACGTACGTGATCCAGTATGATCTACAGTTCTGCACAGAACCGCGCCAACGGTAGCTAACTGCAATATGGCCAAGCTGACTCAAAGTACCTGTCGAGTTAGAGCGCCATTTTGCTGTGCGACGCGAACTATGTCGGAAATTCGTACTAGATAGGAATAAATGATTATCTGCACAGAATTGGAGAAGTCTTTCCCCGTTGTCTGTTCGCCGTGCAGGCAAGGCGCATCGCCCACCTAAACAGGACTCTGATGCACTCAGTTTTCCAACTTGTGCATTAAAGTCACCTGCTACGACTACAACGTCAGAGCGCTTGCTCTTCCGAACAAGAGTGACGAGGTTATCGTAAAATTCGTCTTTCTCCATGTCAGTGCTACAGTCTGTTGGAGCGTACGCCAAGATAAATAAACTACGCTTAACACTACTATTCTTTCGGACGCCGACTGATCCCTGCAGTCTCATGGCACACAAGCGACTGTTCACTGGGATCCAATCTAATAGGGCTGCTTCAGTCTTCTCACTCAAGACTAGTCCTACACCACGTTGACCCACAGCTTGAGCCACTTCGTCTCCTGAAGTGCGAAGAAAATATCTTGAAGAGACGTTTGGCGCAGTTAGCTGAATTACTCTACTCGAATCCTGAATTCGTGTTTCACTCACACAGCAGACATCAAACGAAAGTGAGTCAGTCCACTGTCAGAGCCAAACATGCTTGTTGGCCAGGCTGCATTAGAGTGCGCACATTGAAGGAACCCAGATGCAGAAGCTGACGAGGCTTGAGAAAATGTGAGCTAACAGACTGAAAACCACCTACTACACTACTTGACAATAAACCGTTGGGAGTATCGGGCGTGTTATCAATGGAGATACTATGGGTAGGTAGAAGGGGCAAACAGACTGGGTTCGAGACAAAAAACAGGTTGAATAAATGAGAGGGAACTCCGAGTAGTTGTATACTTAGCACTACCCAACCCGCCTGCACTCGATGCAATGGGCAGCGCGGTCCTGATTATCCTGCGCGACGACCGATGCAGTATGAAATTATTTGTAGGCGTGTAACTCACGGGGATAGATGGACGGATACTGCTAGGGAGTTCAGCCGCTAAGCAGAAGAACAATTAGGCTTCTTAACCAAAGCCTTTGGTTCTGACAAGAACCTGACCGCAAGGCAGCGGGGAATAGCTGAATGGGAGCCCGTCTAGTTGGATCAATTAGTCTTCCACTCGTTTTTACGACTGAGCTGCTAACTCAGATTAACCCCCAACTTGGAGGACCAGGAGACTACTTCGACATGCCTCTACCCATTGACCTTCCAGGCATGATCGGATCTTCGGCTTGAGATAAGCCATCCTGTATAGCTCGTTGGATCATGGAGGCACGCAAGCCGTCACACCACGTCAAGGTGTAGTCTCGTTGTGACAGCAGACTACGCTGGTTGGGTCACACTTGCGTATGATGAACACTCGTCTACCATATCGTCCTGTTTTGTGTCCTCCCAATGAATGGAAAAAGCATTGTGGAGGCCAACAGATGACGTGACAACGCAGGATGAGAAAATGTACAGTGAACTTAAGTAAAATAGGTGTCTCACGTCTTCGTGATTGGGGCCCGAAAGACTTGTCAACTAGCTTGCTGGATACACTGAAGGATATGGCAGTGGACCGTGAACAGTGGCGATCATGTTGTCTTTTTCTATCGAATCAGAATGATTGAAAACGTGTTCCGTGTGCTGGCTGCAGCAGCATCTCATCTTTTCCCGCCTGTGTAGGTCCACTCCTTGTCCCCCTTGGATATTCACTCTCTTTGTATAAACGTGTAACTCTGGGGAAAGGCAGTGGTCAGTGAGGCTTGCCTTGCTGTTTAACGCTGAACGCTGAACGATGATGATGATGATGATGCTGGATCATCGAAGGTGACACGTCGAATCTCGAAATAATAAAAATGAGTGAGATGCTGAAAGCTGGGCCGAAATATGCAGAACCATATACTGGAACCAAGCCGAGTAATTTATTGTCTACTGTGCAAAACCCGTGACATCCAGATCTCCGAACGCTGCCCTAAAGCTGAGAAGATACAGTAAAACTATTGCGAAATCCAACGAAATTCCGAAACTCCTAAGTAATCGCTGCGAATGGCACATTGTATTTCCTGTGAAATAATCAAGCTATCGAATCGGACAACCACTATGACATAAATCTCCCGTACCGCTGATATAAATCACGTGATGGGTACCAAGATTTAGATTTTATGTTGTGGTAAATTGTTTTCTTTGTGATTGACGAAACAATAATTTTTGCCCAGGACTGTTGGTGAACTCAAATTTATACGACTGTAAGGAATTACAGCGATGTTCATAGAAGACTTCGATGAAGAGATACAGTACTAGATTTTTATTCAGAGGTTAGTGGACGAACAGAGAAAAAGAGTTGTTGTGAAAGTCATTCTAATGAGTACTAACAATGAAACTGCTTTGTGGAGTGTGCTCTAATTATAGGTGGCCCGCGTCACTGACCCAAAGCATCGTGCAAATCCTACCTCTAATCTGGAAGCAGGAAAAGATAAGCAATTGGAATTTTATACTCATGAAACATTTTTTTTCTTGTAAAAGGATTTTGAAAAGCGTGTATTCCAATTACATTAAAGACTTATAATGGAGAAATGTCAATAGCAATAGCACCGTCAGGACGAATTCTGCACGGAACCGTGACGGGCCAGCTGCGATAACAAACTAGAGAAAAACGAATAATTCCCATCAACGAAATGATAGGTAGCCGTGGTATTTAATCGCCCAACTGAGTTGACGGGAGTCTACTTTGCCCGACTGGCACCAGCGGACCAGCGTGGGATGTGGTTTAAGCCAGAAGCCGCTCATAGTCTCGCAACTCAACGTAATCAGGTGTCTTTTGCTTTAATCGATGACTAAATGAGCCACCACGGGAGACAATCCAAAACCCAGCTAGATCACTAAAGTGGCTAAGTTATCAGGTCCATCGACTAACTAGTTAGTCACTGACATAACCGTACAACCGAATCTTAATATGGAGAACCAACTGTGCCAAACATTCCCCACTAGATGCAGAGTACCACAGCGGGCAGTATAATTGAGTGCAATGAGTGCATAGGTTCTTGCAGTACATTTTACATTTGATATATAGAGCGAATGCCCGGGGCTTTCCTATCTGGCAGCCAGTCTGGCGGGGATGGCCAGAACCTGATTACAAACCGTGGGCGGTGTATGAAGCACGCACTGTACTGATTAGCATCTGCGTCGGAGTCTACTGGGAACCTAAGGTACCTAACCCCACTCGAGTGGCGCAATAGGTCACCGTCTTCTAGTAAGTTCGAAATGCTATGATCGTCTTGCTGCTTTTTACGTTGAACCGTCCGCTTAAAGACATAAAGGAGGGTCCTCTAAGTCAACTAACTACGCCCTGGGCAACCGAATAGTACCCAGCTTACCGGCGAGCCACGGTTGACGATGGGTGACCGATGACAAAAGTGGAGCATGGAAGAACCACCATTTTGTGAATTCTTCTCTTCCTGCTTCATTATGGTTTCGGTGACACATGACTGGCAAACATATCTGTGCGAAAACAACAACATCAGTATCCAGAAGCAAAGATATTACCGTAGCAAAACACGAGATTAGCTTGATACCGCTGAATAGGCCAACAGTCCTTACCACATGCATTTGTCTGAATGCGGTTGAAACGGCTCACTCCATAACCTGTAAAATTCACGATCGAGAACCAACCACCACGATCATGACTCGAAACTATAGGACTTCAATAAGGCAGGTGCGAAAACGAGTCACGAGAGTGAAATCCCGGACAACCACCAACGCAAAGCTACGGTAAGCATCAGTAACTAGACTACATCCCAGGGTTACGGGCATTATTTACCTTAATATGACAAAACCACCTCCATTGGATAGACTACATTAAATTTAAACGCCGTTGTCTTCGAAACATCAGATACAGGCTTACATGGTGGGAAATCGCTGAAGCTCATCAGGACAATGGCAGGGGCGGAGTGCTTTTACATCGCGATGGAAGCTTCCTCGATATGATTTTCAGAACTCCGGGGTGTGTCCGGTGTCCGCTTTCTCTAATCCTCCACCGACCATCAGTTGCAGACATGCCCTAAAATTTCATTCTTACCTTCCCATCAGACATCTGACGAAACAAGGGTCAGGAACCACCAGTATTGTGAGTACGCAACCGCAATGCGAGCGCAAACCACAAGTGAAGACGCACCGGAACCAAGGCAACCTAATCCTGAGATTAAAATGTGGACCTCTGTGACCGTCTCAGATGAGTGCAGGGGTCCAAAATACTTACTGGGTCTGTTTCCTTACAAACCATTTACGAGACCCATGACGAGTTCCCTTTAGATCCCACGAAAATAGGACTCACCTGATGATATGCAAGTGTCGGGGTTATAAGCTAACAACCACAATTCGAAGAGCCACAAAACGTTTTAGCACACCTGATGAACTAAATGAAAAACTCCAAGACAGCTAAAACAGTTCGCACTGATATAACAATGCAATTCCACACCAAGGAAACCTGCGTGTAGAGTACGTGGAGCGGCTATAACTCCGGCGGAGGTGGATGACGCAGTGATCTTTGTACGCATTAGGCTAGCCACTGGGATAGGTGAAGAATCGTATCCACCAACAATGCGAGCATCATAGCCATTAGCAAACGGTCAGCCACTAAACGTTTTTGTGCCACTGTGGTTGGACTGGATGGCAAATGCCAAATAAGAAGTACAGAACGGTCCAAATTGTACACGCAGGCAGATTCCAAAGAGGACTGACATCGTCGGAAGTCAGCTCCGTGATTTACTGTACGAGAAGCAGTAATGGACTGCATTATGGTGACGTAAACGCGATGCGATCTGGGTGTAAACGAAACTGTTAATAGGCACCGGACCGGGATGAACGAGAATCTGAGAAATGGTGGTATTCAGTCACCGAACTGTAACTTTCTGAGCGGACAATGAGCAGTGAACATAAATGCACCCGAGAGCAGCGAAAAACAGTTTCCCGTCAACTCATTTTCAGCGGACTGATTAAAATCACAGAAGCCAAAGACTGCTAATGCCTACGGTTGGCAATAAAACCATTACGTGCAATCTGCGTTTAGACTTAAGTAATAACGACGTGGGAAATTGCCTTTATCCTGAAGCCGATAGACAACACCAACGGTTTTTCGAACAATAATCCCATTAACTTCCTAA
>LUCM01011558.1:7287-59811 GCA_008360955.1 Fasciolopsis buskii
TATAGCCAACACGCAGAAGCACAGTCTGATATGGTAAAAAACGCACTTTTGCAAATTCATTCTGGGTTCGACATGAAAATAAAAGACAAAGGCTGCGGCCTCATGGTTTACGGTTCATTGTCGATATGCGCGTTTCAGTGATCTGCAGCCAGCTAGTTGACGAGTCTTTCGGATCCCCAACCACAAGAACGTGAGCACCCTACTGGTGAGCCTAAGTTGCTTGTGACATGTTTCTCATCTCACGTTGCCATCGTAGGATCTGTTTGGCCTGCCGCATGACTTGCTCCTATTTCCTTGGAAGGAACACAAAAATGGCACGAGTATGGTCACGACGCTGTGTCACAGCCATACGCAAACTACGTGACAAATCAACCGTAGCCTACTAAACTGTCATACGCTGAGATAAGGTGTTCTTACAAGATAGGCACTTAGAACTAGAGATTCCTCCACCTCTACCGTTACTTACCCGGGTCAAACTCCATCCAATCCTAGCCATACTACGCTGAGCATTATGGTGAGTCGAAATCTCCAAGCGACGAACACCTCTCACACCGCATACTGCCATGTCTCAACAACTATTCAAACAGAAGCTGAGAGCCACGGTTGCGACCACCAATTCACACCACGATTTTCCAACTCGTCAGGAAATATCAAGCCGGATCGTCACAAGTGTGTTCCAGTCCAAGTAACCGCCGCTTGAGCTTCTGAAATTGCTGTGTTTAACCTCTACTGTCGTGCAACAAATCGTATTCGACATGCAGTTACCAAGGTTAAGTGGAAACTAGGCATCCATTAAGTTCGTTATGTTCCCTCTGCATTCGAGTAGTATCTCTGATTTTGGGTGTACGGGTCACCCAGTACTTGTAAAGGAGGACCCTTAGCATTTTGGGTGAAGAGCCACATTTGGCCGCACCGAGCTACAGACTAGCGTCCGACCTGTGTACGTTAGTGCAGTGTCCTCGGTATTCGAAGCAGACACTGAGCCTAGGGATATTTCAGTTTACTCGTGTAATGTTCTAGATGCATCAAGCTTGTCACATTTCCCAGTTCGTATGCCCTGTATGCGCTGCAGATATCTCAAGGGCTATTCTGTCCATTTTGACCTCGTCCAATGAACAGTAGTTGAAACTACAAGAGAGATGGGATACACTTGTAGAATGAAGTTGTTAGTTCACCGTACGGAATGGCGACATGTCGGTGGAGAGTGTTCATAAATTCCGTGCTGGATACCGATTTCTGGTGGATAGATCTGGAATAGCGTTGTCCGGAGATCCAGCTGAGTCGAAGTGCACTTTCAGTCTACCAGAAACTGTTACGCATACGGTAGAGCAGGCGCGGTTTATATGTGCAGTCGCAGATCTCGGTTGTAACTGCCGAAGTGAACATCTACGTGCCAGGGCAATCCTCGAGCTGGACGAAATCCTAGTCTTGCTTTTGCGGCGAATCAGCAGCAACGTGCACCGTTGATCGAAGGCCAACACCTAGTAACTATCAGAAATTAAATGATATGCACATCCTTAGCATTGAATGGGTACAGTACTCCCGGTGGGCGCCGTCTTAAAAATGGTTGAAGATCAGCTGCTCACCTACTACAGACTGAACGGAATACGAGTTCCTGTGCCAAAAGACTCATGAAGCAAGGAGGTGTAAGGGACTTCACATTCAGGTTTACGTCCGATCCAAGTTGAAAAGAACTGAGGAGTCGTCGGGACCGGCTTCTACTATCCTTCCGGACGCCGACTGGTCCCTGCAGTCTCATGGCGCACAAACGACTGTTAACCGAGATCCAGTCTAAAAGGTCTGCTTTGGCCTTGTCGCTTAAGACTATTCCTATACCGCGTTGACCCACAGCTCGAATTGCTTCGTCTCCTGAAGTGTGTGCAGGAAATACCTTGACGAGACATTTGGCGCGGTTGGTTGAACTATTCTACTCGAATCCTGAATTCATGTTTCACTGAAGCAGCAGACATCAGTCGAAAGTGAGTGCACTGTCAGAGCTAAACACGCCTATTGGCCGGCCGGCATTAAAGTGCACAAGTCGGAAAAACCGAGATTCAGAGGCTGACGAGGCTTGAGAAAATGTGAGCTAACAGACTGGAAACCACCTAATATACCTTTTAACAAAGTGCGAAACCAGTAATTGCATTCCCTGGGACCACTTGGAGCATATACGTTTGTATCAAACTTATCCTGTCGAAGATAACAGTCCGCGGGTTATTAGACTTATATTGTTGCGTAGGCGAATATCAGTGGATGGCGAAACTGGTTGGTCAAAATCTCTGTATTGTAATGATGCGTTTTAATGGTCTAATGCTTAATGTATGTCAATTATAAATTAGAAAAAGAAACTTTTATTATGCCACCTAAAAGAATGACAAGGATAAGGCGACGTGTACAACGGTGGGAGAGTTGTTTTAGCAATACTAAGGTTAGGTGTAAGACGTTTAGTCGTATAGCTGAATTAATTTTTGAATTGACCTCATGACCAGGAGCCATCCAAAACCAAACGACTGTTGCTACCACCAAATGTTTTATTCAGCGGGATCTTGTCGTGAAGGTAGCTCGAATACATCTCTTCATGTTTATTAGTTCCGCTTTGATGCGAGAAAATATTTTGCACTATTTTCACGTCATAAAGCGTTAATCATGCGTTACGAAAACCCGTATGTTCGTAGTACACAAAAATTCAGTATTCCAAACTCAGTGAACTTTTAGTTATCTTCGATGTTTCTCAAAAACCGTCTGCTGCGGGATTGATCACAATTTGGATCTGCTCTGAATACATTAGGATAGTAAAATTACGCAAACCTATTTGTATTTCACGAGGTGAATAAAGTAACGGATAGAACTTGGTGGCTCTTAAACTTTTGTGCATGACTTTAATTATAGGAAATTCTGTAGTGCCATCTCGATGTGTATTGGTGCTTGTCTATTGTTAAGGCTTAATGCTCTTGGAGAAGCATATCACCAGGAGCTACAGGCATGAATCAATGCGTTTGATAGTTGTAAGTCGATATTTGTTAAGGAAAGCAAATAATATTGTGCTTAATCAGAGTTTGACTTCTAAAGAGCCCATGTACATACCATCTGTAGATTGAGAAATCCTTCCGTTAGGAGTAGTTTTTCACCAGGTCAAAGAAAAGTCATCCAGCGAACATTGCCGTCGCATGCCTATGGCCGCGTGAAAGAATACGATAGACTAGCAACTTCATTCAAAACAGCCAGCTGTTTCCAAAAGTGTTCCCTCTTTCCATTCTTGTTTACTCTCGTCATCGATGCGATGGAACGTAGTTTAGATCTTTGTGATTGAAGCACCAAACTGGAAAAGGGTGAAATACTATGTGGCCTAGGTTATTTGGAAGACATTGTAAACGATCGAATCTGCGGAACATGCGCACTGAACAACGGAGAGGCTTTCTAGATCTGCAGCTTTATTTGGCATGTTTTCGCCCTCAAAGTGTAAGGTGCTGTTACAAGATTGGACGTCAGTCGTTCCGAGCTTGATACTTGATGGAGAGGAATCAACCATTGTAGACTGTTTCACTTATCTCGTGTGATGGGTGATGACAGCAAGACAATAGTGGTGAGCACGCGTGGGTTTAAGGCTGGAGTGGCGCATGCTGGACTGAAGCGTTGATGGAGCCGACATGGTGTTTCGTTGAAGTTTAAGGGTCATGTGTATTGTGATGCAGTGCACTGAATTCTGGTGTACAGTTGCGAAGCATGACGTTTGGGTGCTGGAGGTTTCTGTTACCTGGAGTTTTTGACTATCGATGTTGGATAGATTGACCGAGTGAGCGGTGTGCAGGTTATGAATCTAATTTTGGATATCATTTCAGGGAGTACTGCAGCAAAGTTTACCTGGTTTAGTGGACTTCACTGGTTGGGTTATGCGTTGCATATTTTCGAATATTTGTCTGCCGTAGCATATTCTACTTCCTTTTCCTCCTATGAAGTAGAAGAAGCCACATGGAGGCCAAGGAATGACGGAGCATTGTGGATTGAGAAGGTATGCAGCGAAGTTGAATGAAGTAGATGTCATACGTCTTTGTGATTGGGATCCAAAGTCCCCTCGGCATGTTGGCTGGAGACATTGAATCGGCGATCTTGTTGTCAACCTCTGCCAAACCAAAGTGATTGTAAAGCACGTCTTTAAGTTAGACTGCATTTCGTCTTTTGTCCACCTTGGCGTGCTTTCCTTTTTCCACTTGTAAATTCACTCATTTTCCATTCCGCTGATTCATCCCCCCTCTTGCGTCGTGAAACTTGTAAAGAAAGACAACGGTCAATGGAGCTCGCTCTACTTTTAAATGTTGAGCGATAATTACGATGTAGGTGGTGATTTTGTTGACGAATATCTCCATTGAGCTTTTTTGCTTGAATTCCGTTTCAAGCATGAATGCCTAAGTGGTTATCAACGGCCGTTGTGCCGTAGACAGTACTTAAGAGTAACCATGGCTGTAAATTGCCCGTCACCTGAAAATAAATGGGCAATGTACCTGAACATCCTGATATGCTGCTTTTAACATCCATAACTGAACGAACAGAATGCCCATTTAGCTTTCGCGAACATGCAATATTTGTGGCGGCGTCGTTACATCCGGCTTTTTGTCAAACTAGGGGTATGCGATGCTACAGATCGTAGTATCCTTCTTTTTGATTGCGACATTTGCCCTATCCGTGTTGAGGATGCCCAGAGTGTTTTGTGTTCGAGTACCGAAGCATTGCTCCAGTCTGGTGGAAACATGGGATGGACAGTGGCGGAGTGCGTCATCGTGTGTTGGGTGTAAGCGGTCGTCCACCAATTGACGTAATCATTCTAAATTGTTTTCAGGAACTTGGGCACCTAATGCGCACGCCTGCCCATCCTCTACTTTTTCGTGATCATTTTGCACGTGATGGACAAAACCGGAGGAAACAGTGCAGAATTAGGGCCTTAAGTAGACATAGAAGTCTGAAGAAGTTAGCCTTGGTTTTGGGATCGGTTGTTGTTTCTCCACTTCCCGGTTGGGGTCCCATAGATGAGGATTGCCGTTGGTTTTAGATGCTTATACATGGCTCCGAATCGAAGTCATTGGCTGTGAATGCTATGTGGCTTGACCATAGACCACATGTCCCGTGAAAATAAACAACATACACAGAATAAAGATTTCAATATGTGTACAGTGAAAGGGGGGAAAAGAGATTTGTTTTCTTGAAGCTTATTGTTTCGTGCCTTGCATCAGTACCATGCATGCTTCAAATCTAGTGTGAATTCTGTATGGATCTTACTGATCTAAAAACCAACATAGGTAGCCGGCATGCAATCGTATTCACGGAAGCCTGATAGTGAAGCATCTTCTGGGTACTGGGAAAGTCGGTGGTTTAATTCCGTTGTTCACAGCGGTCTTTGGGTGCCCACTGGGTGATCATATTTTTCATTCTCTTTAATATCTACTGTATCGTGCCACCTGAGAACACCTTAAGGTGCACATTATAGGCGTCACTTTTGATCGAGGCTCAAACAACCCTCTTATATACGAGAGGGAGTTATTTTCTGTCTTGTTTTCTTTTTTTGCTACCTTGAGTATCACTAACAGGGGTTTCTGGGCAACTTTTACGCGTAAGTTGAATGAGCATCTAAAGCCATTTAGTCACTTTTATTACGTACAAAGTAATTTACACTAGGGGTGTAAACCTCATAGTCAAATGGCACTGCATAAGGGCGTCCTAAGGAACCTTTATGTAGGAACCAGTTCGTTAACTGCTTTTAAGAAGAGATTTTAATTGGGATGGAGAACAGACAGAGGGATGATGTTCAACAGCTCGATAGTTCTCCGGAAAAAAGAACTACAAGATAGAAGTGGGACATCTTGGGATAGAAACCTGAAAAGGAAGACTAGGTACTTGAGTTCGGGATAGACAGACGAAGGTCAGACATAAAGGCGCTGATGCAACGAGCTCTGGAGAACAAAAATCAAAATGGCAGCGATGGAAAAGAGATAGCAAAACGACTGCTGGACAATAGTCCAGTCATTGCAGACCGAACGTTAGTGCCATTGATCAGCCGAGTGGCCTCGCACCGAATCTGATCGCGTAAAGAGAGGTGAACGAACACTTGCCCTACACGTGAATGTAGTATTCAGTTGTTGGGCGAATTTGGAACCTGTTCTAGGAAAGGAAATGGGTATTAGTTAAGAAATGTCTGGCGCGAAATAGGAAGCCATTTGTCCCCGCAATACGAGAAACCAGCTGAGATTTGAAAAAGATTACGATAACGAAGAAATCTTAAATGAACCAAGAATGGCGGTAAAATCTGTGGAGTGTATATCTGTTGTCTAAAATACAGGCAAAAAGGAACCAGTAGTATCTAAGGGAAGTAGAGAGAAGGTCAATTTTCAAATTTGAGGAGGAATGGTAGAGTGCCATTCGAATTGGGTGTTTTTGACACATGCAGAGACTATAATGCTCAGTGGATCTTCCTGGTGGTAATAACAGGTATAAAAGGGTAGTTGATGGAAAGAAAAACAAGCCAAGGAGAAAAGTAACTGGGTGAAGTGGAGTTGGTAGCAAAGCGGGAAGCAGAGAGACTCTTATTTTCTCGTATGGTTCATGAACAAGACCAGAGGCATAAAAAGTGGGGGGAAAATTGGAACGGCAAAACTTTCGGAAGGCGTAGTTGTAAGAAGATCCAAGTTTCCGGCTACTGACACCGAGCGTTTCGCTTTACATTGGACGACGCGTTCTTTATCTTCATTTGGTTAACGAGCATCTGATCCTGGCCTGCGCAGAATGGTGACGGGCAGTGGGAGTTTGCAAACGAACAACACATATTTATACGTGGTTGAACCACTTGAAGATTCTGGTTTGCGGTGTTTGGCAAAGGGAAATATTGTAAATTCTTTTGCTGAAAAATGTAGGTGAATTTGTAGACAAGCAAGTAAGAAATCAGAAATTTGAAAGAATGAGAGAACAAGAAGTCACAGAAGTCGTCCCAGTTGACTGAATTGCAGCACCAAAATGTGTGCTGAAAACAGTAGAAGGTTGTGGTGGGTACGGTTAATGAAGAATATGGCAATACAATGGTCTGGTGAGTCAAAAGAGGGAGGATGAAAACATTTGAGTCGATGGAATAGATGAAAATGAGAATATATATGTACATGTAGTTGCACAAATTTGAATACAGAACATGTGCGATGGAAGCCACGGCGAATTAAAAAACCAGGGAGAAGCAGGAGAGAAAAAGGAGTAATGGGCGGAGTTCACCGCACTTGCTGCTTCTTCCATTTTCTATCTCCACGTCATCGGATATGCTTCCGAATCCACGATATCTCTGTAGGTTTGAAACGATCGAGAATATGAACAAGGTCGCTAGATCGATTAAAAGGTGTAAGATAGATGAAGTAAATAGTTGCCCACAACAAATCACTTTTCTTGCCATTCCATAACCGAAGTATCAGAAGGGTGTATCAGCCATCTCCGGTTGTGAACGTTGAAATCTCCCAGGATAATTACAGGGCTGCCAGGGTCTGTAACAAGCCTGTGTTCAAGTCCGGAGAATAAGAATTCACAAATGGAGGAGTCACTGCAGGGGAGCTATAAACACCACAAAACGAACTATTGGAGACTCAAGGTCGGAGTTTCACCTTCGGGAATTATAAGCTGTGCTTGGGAAGGTCAAGGTTTGTACTCGGCTGGTGACAGTTGATGGATGATCAAAAACTGACATCTGCTTTAGGAAAAAAGAAGCACGAAATGTGTAATTGGGAAATTTTAGTTTGATTATAATTCATGGGCTGGTAATTTGGGTTTCGGTCAAAAATAAATCAAGAGCTTAAGAGGAATGACGAAATTGGTAGACAAAATTAGTGTTAAAAATCAGTCTGCAAATGTTAATGAGGGTGACCAGTACCTGATGTTTTAGCAAGGGATTAGCGAGATTGCGAGAGTGATAGTACTGGTTGCGTGATATCACGGTTTATGTAAAAGGAGAGAGTCGACTATTATTATGAGATGCATAGTGGCAAACCACGCAAGTCATCAGTAGACAAGCTAACATGTAAAACATTCCTGCGTTTGGGTTTCCTAACGGACAAATCATTATCTTGTTTGGGTTATGATTCTCTGTGGAATCGGATACGAAACTAAGGAAAGCAGATAGATAAACACGTTCTTTGGTTTTTGTAATGTTCAACTAGAGTTAGCCATGCCGCTGTTTTGACCGTCTTTTATCTCTCCTCAGAAACGTTCTCCTTCCTTGCCACTGATATCGCCATATTGTCAAGATGGGCCGATCACATTTTCCGGTCATAACAAAATTCAACGGCTTGAGTTTATTAAGAATCGAAAAGTAAAGGCTTAGATGCAGGCACTTAATCGTAGAACTTATTGAATCCAGGCACTGTGGGCTTTTCTGAAGGTCGACATATTTCGTCAAGAACGACGGCGACGATTTTGCCTTTTTTAACACAGATTTCAAGTTACCAGAATGCGATTACATTGACATGGTTCTGAAACTTCGGGGGCTGCTTTTCGCAATGAATGATCCGATGGGAAAATTGTAATGAGACACTTTTGGATGTTCAGATGATTTCATATTTTTTGAGGGAATAGCAGACTGTTTGGTTACTTCGCATCTTTCTTGTTCGCCAGCAGACTGGAAAACCACTGACGCAGTTGAAAAATCTTCACAATGAACATTATTTAAGGCTTCAGGCGAAGCACGCAGCAGAGTCAGATTTGCTAGACGATGTCAGGTATGTTAATCGTTTACTTTTGTTTTTAGTTGATTTATGTAATTCAATGTTTAGATTTTAAGTTGATTTCATGGTTAACTTTTAAGTGTCAATCTCAGCGGATATTAACGTTGCCCTGGTATGCTTTGGCTTTGGTGGCTTTCTTGTAGTGTCAACCACAGGCGAAGGATTGACGATACAAGTAAAACTTATTTAGATGAAGCAAGATCTTGAGCACTAGTAATCAGTTGACTGTACTATTTAACTATACCACTTAGTGACTAACTATCCAGGGGGAGTGGCTGTAAAACCTAATACGACATACTAATTCCCTCTTTTCCTGACCATCCACCTTTTTCTTGTCAAGAACTGACCATGTTTGCTTCCCAACCAGCATCGTTTGGGGCGAACATCGTACATCAAGTGATTTGGTCTATGGTCATGAGCAGCATATGCCCAAGCATCTTAACCTATTCAAATTCAGTCTTTCCGTTATTGACTGTCTACTGGGGTCCAGTAATGTTCGCCTAACCTGTGTTACTGTTCCGTCATCATCGCCAACTTTTCCATCTTTTTACCTCATTAATGGGACAAAATTACACATTTTTACTAGGGAGGCGGCGACCAACAGAAGGCTGCCAAGCCTGGAATACCATTATTAATTTCACGTCTGGTAAACAGTTAATGAAAGTTATGAAATTATTTTTGCCAATAATGGCTGCAACGAATCGGTGGTTGTTTAGAAGACATCCGGAATGCGACCCCGAACGTGCCATCTTTCAGATTCTGAAGCCGCGGTTAATAGTTTCCCCCAGTCAATAGAATAGAGAAGACTCGAATCAACAGCCAAATGCAAGCAATATATTGTATATATATATATATATATCGTGGTGTTGGAAAAGCACCGATGCGAAAATACACGCGTAGGCAAACCAGAGTAGAGAAACGCCGAGTGGTCGGAACGATTTGAAAGTGAAGACTTTCGAAAAGTGTATCGCAAGCGGAAACGTGCAGATCTTGTGTACAATAAAACAAGCGCAATCGAACAAATATCATAAAATTAATGTCAGGCGTCACAGCAGATCCTAGAAAAAATAGTGTCGGAAATTAATTGATTTTCTCCGAAAGATCAATGCCACCCCAATTGGAAACAGCCGTTTTTCCACTGGTTCCCAGCCAGCTGCACTGGAGCACCAACACTTTTCCAGTAATTATTTTGCGTACCGTGGTATCAACATCCCTAGCAGCACAGCGCTTCATCGTATGAACCCGGAAGTTAAATGGAAATTACTGTTGACTTACTTTGGCATTGAGGTTGTTTATCTTTGTTAAATCTTTTTCCAAACAAACCAGTATATCAAGATTCATAGCCCTAGTTGATTGATAACAGTGGCTTCTATCGTAGTCCACATGTTGTTAATTCAACCTGCAGACTGGCTGACTTTAATTTCATTCACTGCAGACAAAATTCAGTCTGAATGCCTTGCTAAAATTGATTGTTTCGACTAGCTCATTTACCTTGCAGTAAGTTTATTGTCGTGGGTCTCGATACTTCCAAGGCATGTGTTTGGTCAGTTTCGGATATTCTGAGAAAGGCAGCATGAAAATTAATTTATATTAAACGAGAATTTGCCTGGAATTGGACATGACATCTTGTGTTGCCTGGCAGTGAACTGGTGGATGACACCAGTCTTTAAGGTGGACTAAATGAACGATAGGAGGAAATTTCGCATGATTGCTAGATTCAACAATACCAGGGCTAAATATTACCCTAGATCATTTCGGGGGCTTCTCAGAAGACGTCCGTAGAGTCTTCTACGCCAAATGACGCTCCTCTGAATTGTCCCCTCCCCGAAGTATTGTACGAGAACTCTTAAAGTATATTACGGGGAGGGATAACATATCCTTCTGGTGGGATACCCCTGCGAGAATCGTATCAGCGGCCCCTGATCTTTGGAGGTTGTTACTTACCCGGACTGCGACAACAGCTTCTTTCTAAAGTTTAGGTCCTCCATCAGTTTGTCTATAAAATTGACCAAAAGGAGTTTTCTCATCACAATGGTACACTTCCGTGAATTCGTACGATAATACGGATGTCGATATCTCGTACCCACTCCACAACATTCGTCAGTACGCCGCCAATGTCTTGGACTTAGACCACATTAAATGTTGGTTTTACTGTAAGCCAGTTTCTATGTACCGTTACAAAATATATCTGAGATTTTATTCGTTGAATGGTCTGAAATAAAGGCAAAACTGGGCGGTGGTGATTAACAAACGAAAGAAATTAATTTGCACGCGTATGCATTACGGGAATCGGGACGTTGCCATGGAAAGTAGAGAAAATAACGTTTACTCTGAAATTGCTTAGCGTTGCCTCGGAAAGCCAAATGATTTACAAAAAAATACATACAGGTGTCTAAAGTACACAGGTTTGACGAAAGATCCGACGATTCCATGAAGTATTTCAATTCCATATCAGCTGGAAACTCCCTGGAACATTAACGTAGTTGAGCACTGAATATATATCAAACGGGTGGTGCTTTTGATATGAAGTTTTGCCCGCCGTCCTATTTCCTACGTCCATCGAAGGTACAGAATTTCTCAAGGATCGCTTAGTCTAATGAACAAAACAGTCGGTTCTTGAACTGTAAGGGGACGAATAAGATACAATGACATTCACAAAAAGCCTTGATAAGGGTCGTGAAAATTGTTACATCGAAATATCCGAAGAAATGGAAGTGATAGCGACTGCAGGTAACAGTCAAACAGTTTAGACTTACCTACGACATCGTTGGGCGGTAAACTCCGGTGAACAAAACGTATTCGATAGAAACGGAGAACTTAATAACGGCACGTAGCAAAGGCTTTACCGTTAGGCCAAAAATTTCAAGGAGCGGTTTATTTGACCATGTGCTAATATAGTTACCCGACGCCAACAACTGCGAATCCTTAGATCGTGCCACTTGACTCCCTAACGGAAGTAAAAGCAAAGTCAAGCGCTGGATTACCCAAATGGGCCAGGATGCTTTGATAAAATCAATAACCAACTTGTTCTGTGACATTTGGAACGAGATAATAACGTTAACATGGGACGAGTGGTTGACGGTGCTTATATTCAAGAAGGAAATAGGCAGTGATTGTAATAATTACTTTAGGGTCCGTTTAATTTCCATATTCATCAAGTTATTTACCTCAGTATTCCTGCGTCTGAAATCAGTTTGCGAGAATTAAACGGTCAAGCAGCAACTCAGATTTAGCCCAGTTTGAGGGTGCGACTCTGTCACTTGGCTTTTTGATATCCGGTGAAATGAACGCTCGCCCATTTGGCGTGAACTGGTTACATCCTCTCGCGTTTTTCAGTTACTACTTGCCGGTCGTAACTCATCGTCACAAGAGCACTAGCAACCGATCCAACAACTCCGTTTGCTCTTGGATAGAAGTTCCACCGTCGTCTGATTATGGTGGCCAACAAAAAAGGAGAATGTAGTCGAGGTAGAAACCGACGATAGACAATAAGGACCTTGTACATACAATGGAGGTCCTAGCCCTTGATATATGTATCCTAGAGACTAATTCAAGACTGCAGGTCTTTCATGTGATTAACATCCCCGTCCATTCCTCTATTAAATTTTCATATGCATCTGTCTGAGGGGTCCTGCGGTCATGGCTTCTGGTTTTGCTGGCGTTGATGAGGCGCTCACTAAGGACGCTTGGGCCGCAATGTTTGATCGGACCCCAGACCACAGCCGACTATGCTCAGTGAGATTTAGGTGTTCACGCAAATTCAGCAGTTGGCACTTCGATAGATACAACATATAAGTCATCTTAGCGCACGCACTCAGGTTGTGGCCTCCGTGGAACCAAGGGCACTTTCTATCAAAAGCTGCGCGACCTCTTACGCACAACGAAGCGGGTTGACATCGTGATTTCGAGAGATGAAAAATGCTCCAGTAGGTCGGCTAT
This sequence comes from Fasciolopsis buskii, assembly GCA_008360955.1. Taxonomy (NCBI): domain Eukaryota; kingdom Metazoa; phylum Platyhelminthes; class Trematoda; order Plagiorchiida; family Fasciolidae; genus Fasciolopsis; species Fasciolopsis buskii. Next base: position 19,968 of record LUCM01011558.1, read on the forward strand.
CTTCGAATCAGGCGCACTTCGTAGGCTCTTTTGGTTTCGATTTCTGTCGTTCAGGAAAGGGGGAACGGTTTTTAGCCCTGTGTTCAGATCATTGGTTGTTTCTCGCAAATAAGAACTTTCCAGTCGCCAGCACGCTACCTGGCATCTTCCTTCTTCGAGTCAACCGTGGACCCAGATCGACCACACCGCTATTGGCTGCAAATTGCACGGCTGTCTACAAGACTGTCGGTGTTACTGGACCACTACCATCGATGCCGACCACGCGTTAGTATGCTGTCCATGTGCTTCGCAGGGTGCTTGAAGCGCATGAGACAGTGTCGGTTAGGCCGGGATAAACTCTCTGATCCGCAGTGTTTACCAAATTTCCGAAACGCAATTGCTGAACATCTAAAATTGTCCTTCTTAATAACCTCCATGAACGCTGGTCTTTTATCAAGAGTGACTTGTGTTCCCTCTGGTTTGCCAATTGTAGCCCAATCCTTCCTGTTGTAAAATCCTAGACTTCTGCCAAGTGTCTGTGCCTTGTTGGCATACCTAAGTCAACCCTGGTTGGTAAGCAATATAACGAAGCAGGGCTGAAAACGAGATGTGAACTCAAGCCTTCCTAGAGATCGCAAGATCCAGTGGTCTCATCCCGAATTAGAAGTGGAACATGCTGCTGCCTTGCGAAATTTCTGTAGCTTGTTCCATCTCATCTGAGCTACATGCGGGAAGGCTTTGGATATGGATGAAACGATCTGCGAGGCTGTCTGCAAGGTTCTCCACGATCGTCTGCGACGTCTTGTAGGGTGGGCTAAGTGCTTGGAAGCGTAGTTTAGCTGGCTTCGATTTTCAGTCCCTATCGTGGCTATCCTTCAGATATCCTGTGATCTGTTTCGACAGTTCCACCTTCTGAGATGGGGATTCGCGATAACTCCAAGCCTTAGGTCGTCGTACGGAGCCGGGCTCCGATGGTCTTTCTTTAGCTTTATTTGAAAGCGATGTCGTGGGACTTGTAGGAGACCTCAGAGTTTTGTTCTCGATGGTGTTATATCTTGAGCGACTTTCATCTTCGTGGGACGAATCGATTTCCTTTCCCATGTTTAAGAAGGACTCGCACAGTGACTGCAATAATCAAGGTGGCATTAACTTAATCTAATGTGCGTTGGGAGTGCTTGCGTCTGCTATCTTTCGCAGGTTGTGCTATACACGTGAGGAGTAACTTAACAATGAATGGTCTGGTTCATGCCTGTGATGGATTTGATGATCAAATATTCACTGTTTCACGGTTGTTAGATTGCCGTTTTACCTCCCAAAGTCCAGTGATTATTGTCTTCGTACACATTTGCGCAACCCTGAGGCTACCTGGAAAGCCCGATACAGCAGCATTTTCTTATTGAGGAATAAAGCACTTGAATTGTGTTTATCGGTCCTCAAAGGGTTGTATCGTCATATCTTAAATCGGGTTAGGGCTTATGGCCAACTTTGCCACCGTCTCCAGTGGGGTTTTAGTTTCAGTTTTTACAACCCTTAGCCTTGCATCACAGTGCCTTTGTTTTATTGTTACTCCACAGCATCGTCTACTAGAAATAAACAGGCAGACGAAAGATAGTGAAAGATTGGCTGCAAAATAACGAGTTGAAGAGCTACGTAGAAGAATAAAGATTTAGAATGCAAGGGCGGTTGTGAGGAGTATGGCAAAGCTGCCTCATGTCTTCGTTTTTTTCAGTTTTGGCATAGTCGATGTTTACTGAACGATTTTTCTGGTCTAGCGGACGGTGGGATGGGGCTGCTCCCAGGGAACAGTTTCATCTAGAGTACGGCGACGATATTGCCTTACTGGGTGACAATGCACACGCAGTTCAATACTCGTTGGATCGCTTGGCGCTTAAGCTAATCCTACATATATGTTCTATTCACCTTCAAAGTGGAACGTAATTCTTCAAGGCTGACATCGGCCTGCGTCTGCATCTCTCCCTTGTACTGATCAGGGAAATTATTCGATAGCTTTAAGTTCCTCGAGAGCTTGGTTGTAGCTCCCGGATGTGTCGAGCAGTGGACCATATCACGAATTGCGAATATCAAAAGAACGTCGAGGGTGCTCAGCCAATTTTCCTATTCGACCATCGGCGTTTCCGAAGCATTTTTCGACTGAGAAATGACGAGACGCATCGTCCTATGACTGAGATAATCACTGTATATCGCTTCCGGTGGCTTGGGCACGTTTTGCGTATGCCTACCCGTTGGTTACCTTTTCGTGTCCTTTTTTATGTGCTGGGCTGTGCTGTTAGATACATGGCTTGGCGTTGAGATATGGAGTTACCATCGGTTTGTTTCCCATCTTCCTGGTTGGGCCCAAGAGATTACGATTGTCGTTGGTTGGGGGCGCTGAGATGGGGCTCAGAATCGAATTCATGGGCTTGTCTGTAGAACTGGTACCTTTTTACAAGCTGACACAGAAGATACTGACAGAAGAGATCAAGATTTTTAGGGTGGTCATACAAAAAAGCATTTCTGTTTTTTTTCTCTTGATCATTCTTTTCCCTCTTCTACGGGCTATTTGTTCGATTTGATTTAGACGTTGATGTGACTCCGTGCATGTTTTCAAACCTGAGTTTTATATATATATATATATATATATATATATATATCGAATTTGTGGCGTCAGGAGTGTGAATGGAGGCTCTTCGTTGAGGAGTTCACACAACCACAGCTGTGATTCGTTGATAGTTCTTTGTCAGTTGGGCTGAGCCAACCTTAAGAACGAGGGCTGAATGCAAGCAAAAATCTATCAATAACTTGCACTTCCTAGACGAAAGTATCACCTACTCGATAACGAAATCAAAGCCGTAAAAGCATTTTAAAAATATCGAGTAACGCAATAGCAACCCCCAGCAACACTGAATACCAAGAGAAGACGAAAGTATTACTGAATTAAGGCGAGAGCTGCCAGTCAGTGACAGGAAATCCAATGAAAGAACATAGGAACAAGATTATCAAAAAACTGAACTCTGGAAAAGCAAGAAAATCAGCGATGAACAGTACAAATAAATAAAGTCTGTAGAGGGACCCGTCCCTAGGATATATGGACTTCCTAAAATCCATAAGCCGGAAATGCAACTTAGACTCATTGTCGCATCAACAACAGCACCAAACTATCAGCTAGCCACAGGCCAAAAGGACGTGAGGAGTTCTACCACATTCTTGGAGCAAATCAAAAACCTCAAGCTAGAAACGAACGAAACTATGGTCTCATTCGACGTCACACCGTCGTTCACAAGTATTCCGGGACAAATAGCATTGGTCAGCATGCGCCGGATTGTGGAGAAGGACTCCAACTCATCAGACAGAGTAACGATGTCTACAGATGATTCCATGAATCTGATAGAATTGGACATGGAAAAATACCCACAATTCAGTGGGTCAGTATACAGGCAAAAGGAATGCCCATGGGATCACCACTAACCGGTTTGTTAGCTGACCCAACCATTTCGAAACAGTTACATTTGAAAGAAACTGCCCAAGCTTGGGGATCCGATATGTTGATGATACGTTTGTTGTGTTAGAAAGAATACAAATGGAACAGTTCCACCAACATTTAAACAAGATAGTACCCAGCCTAATATTCACCCAGGAGGAGAAAGACTCGACTCTAACGTTTCTCGATATGTTCATTATGAGGAAACCAAACGGGAGCATGGAGACAACCGTCTACAAAAAACCAACAACAACGGACCGCATATTCAATTTCAAAGGCAACCATCCAACCTACCACTTAAAAGGCTGTGTGGGTACCCTGTTCCATCGAGCTGACGCACACTGCAGTACACACCAGCTACGGAAATAAGAGCAGTTTAGGTTGTTTAGATTGTTTTGCGGCCAGTGGATATTCAACATCTTTCATCAACGTCCGTATTCGCAAAAGGCAAAGGACAGATACCAAGAAGACTAAATTTATCGTGGTACTTCCATATATACGGGGAGCATCCGAAGCGGTCAAACGCATCTTACGTCAACTGGATATCACAATCGCCCACAACCTGACCGGCACCCAGATATCCGCTCTATTTAACGGAAAAGATCGCGTCGACTAGCTTGACCAATCAGGGGTAGTTTATGCTATTCCATGCCTCTGATGTGATAAACAGGCAAACAATTACATACGCTTGCACGAACATAGCTTAGCCCTACGACGCACTGACCCACACTGGCAGATATTGAACCACTGTGCACACACAGGCCATGAGGTTAACATCAACAATGCAAAGGTAGTCAGCCGGGCAAACACAAAGGGTGAGCGACTGATTCTCGAAGCTCTCCGCTCGAATAACTCGTTCAGTCGGCATGTTGAGATTGATTAACATAGCGTCATCTTAACAAAACCCATGAGGCAGAATAGAAAGACAAAAAAAGGACAATGCACCAAAACGAACGGAACTAGCGATCCCATTCAATTACTCATTCGCGATTGACGGCGAGTCCTAGTCTGGATCGAAACGTCACAATAAACGTTATAAATCAGTGTACGCCTTCTAACCTCTAAAAGATGCAAGCTGAGCTGCAAAAACTTTTACTCGTATATGTATATAAGTAGTGAGTAGTATCTGGATGCATGAACAAACTTTGCCCGGGAGCACACGACCGGTTTCGCGGTTATTGTCGCTCGTCAGGTATGCGTACCCGGTACTCCCTTGGCCAAGCATCCTTCTACTTGCACACTCTGTGGAACTCTTCGACAAAGAGTTTCAATGCTACAGATTCGATTTTGGTGAGGAATATCAATTCAGAGTGTACAAGTATGTGGATGTCTGGACAAGAGAGCACCGGGTACGCATACCTGACGAGCGACAATAACTGCGAAACCGGTCGTGTGCTCCCGGGCAAATTTCGTTCACGCATCCATTTACTACTTGCTGCTTCTATATATACATATGTATATTCTGCGGCATTCTGCACTCGTTCCTAAGGTTAACTCAGTCCAACTGACAAAGGATTATCAACGAATCACAGTTGTGATTCTTCTGTGGACTCTTCGATGAAGATTTCCCATGCACACTCCTGATGCTACAGGCTCGGTTCTGGTGAGGAATACATATATACATGTATGTGTGTGCATATATATATATACATATATATATATATATATACATAAATATATATATATATATGTATAATTTTTTCAGAAATTTAATTATCCGAGTCAGAAGACGCGGCCGATGTTTTAAAGGTCCATGCAGTTTGCAAGTATTTCTTAACTGTCTAAACTGCATTATGGGTTTATTTGCGATGCGTTTTGCACCTTCGAATAGTAAAATGGTGTTTCAAAATTAGATTGGCCCAAAGCAAGACCTTGTTCTTGGAGGAAAGGGATTGGATGGAGTATGAAAACTTTGTTATTTTATCAGATACTTTAGATGAAGTATTTTAGCGTATACAGAAATCTCGATTGGGACTCACCGATCCACTGCATTTGTTTCGTCCGTATGATACCCGATTTTCGATGGTAAATCGCATTTACACAGCGATGGTAACACTGCCGTTGTTATGGTATTCCGAGAGATTTTATTCGCGAACACGAGATATGCGAAGACTATCGTTGCTTGAATATCGCTGTCCTTATTCTTAGAGCAACGTGGCAGAGTTTTACTGGCAACTGGGGTTTGGCGGATGGTACTGCGTCTTAAACTTATGTCTATCGAAGGCTGAGCCCGAGAATACGTGTTTCCCGTGTTCGCCTATTGATTCCCTCGGACTACACTGTTTTCGAGACAGGTAAAGTTTGGAAGATTGGTCAAGATGATCAGTCGACGACGTGACAAGAAGGCGTGTAAACCTCATACAGTGGGCATTCCCGAGCAGGTTGGGTAAAGTCTCCGCTCGGAGATCTTAGATGTTGCTAAAAGCCGTATTTCATGAGACTCTTACATTTGAAATGTCTCTGCTTCTCCATTGTTGGTTTGGCTTCTGATTTCATTCACTGGTATTTGATGATGCTCAGTAGCAGTTGAATCCAGAACACATTGGTGCAAGGTTAGCGGTTTTGGGAGCTGAAAAATGATACTCCTGCATTATATGGCCGAACATCTCTCGGCGTATGAATAAACTGCGAATGACGTTATCATGATGCTGGTCATCGATTACTGTCTTGGATTGTAACTTTCAGAACTGTTCGTCGATGGTATACTCTTGAATTTGTCCTCAGTGGGCAGCACGTGGCATACAAATATTTCGATTTATGGAATTTCTGGAAGGTTGCGATAGCAGCACTTTGAGTCCAACAGAAGGGCGGTGTGGTAGAGGACTGATGGGGTGATGCAGTTTGTTAGAGTGGCAGGTTTTTCGATATTTTGAGTCTTCGTGGAATTCAAGGGACAAAGGAACCTTTACGCCCGTCAATTCCTATGATCTGCAGCGTCGGCGATTGGGGAATTTCGTCCGAAAATAGAATTCAGCCCATTAAACCGTAAATATGAGCAAGATTCCGATGTTAAGCTGCAATCAACTTGCCACAAAACCGTGGCCAAACAGGTGGACAGAAGTTGTCTTTAGCTTACAAGAAGGGATGCGATGGACAAATACAGGTAGAGGGGTGGTTCAGTCGCTGTCTGTAGCAACGGAACAGATCTACGAAAAATCTTTACAACGGCAATTCTGGAGAAACTGATTTTGTACAATTACATCGTGTAAGCTCTTCAGGCCTTGGGATTAGCAAGGATCATCATGTTGATTGACGAATTCATTAGCCAGAATAATGGAGAGATGAAGTATGACCAACGATAGCTAGCTCGCGCTCTGGTGCTTTAAGCGGAAGTTCCATGAACAAATGTCTCAAACGTGTTGTAAATTAAGGTGGTAAAACATTTTTAGAACGCACTTGGAACGCGAGTGCTGTGAAACTAGCGCATTCTGTTTTCTGTTAGGTAAATTGCACTACCGGGTAAGAGATTGCAACCGTGACCATGAGACGTGAGGTAGTATAGAAACACAACTTTTTAATGGATTGACTGGTCGAGCCGAGCTGGAGCAAACAGTCTTCCGTCACGAAAATGACCGACAATGGTAGAATTTGAACATCTGATCTATGAATAAAACGCCTTATTCAGTAGACAATTATCAGCCACCAGTTTGAAATTGACTTTCCGTGTTGTTTGGAATTTTTCGAGGTCTCGTCTTGAAGAAGAAAAATGTTTCATAGAGAATGTCTGTTAAAATAACCCGCAAATGAGCACAAGAAGCTGTTGTTGTTATAGTGAGGATAGGGAAAACAATCGGCCTATTTTCAGCTAGTTTTAGTCCCATTTTTTACAGCCATTACCTCACACCCATGTGCTATGATTGCTACCTCACAGCACCAGCTACTCTAAAAGGAAAAAGCAACGAGGAATAGTGAAAAATCGACTGTGAAATAACAAGTTAACCAACTATCCAGAAGATTTCGAATGCTAGGACGTCGCTGTTTGCGGTAGTGAACCATACCACCCACCGTCTCCAAAATCGCTTAATCTTCATCAAGACATTGGATGACCTAGGTGCATTCTCTAGATGCTTATAGGAAAATTTGTCAAAATTGAGGCCTATTTTCGGATTTAGCAACTAATCTTTCTGTCTAGTGCCAGTAGCTGAAGACCGTCAGCTTGCTTTTTTAGGTCATCAGTGGTACTAGAAGTGCCGGTGATTTGTATATGTGCATCACAACTCATTCCATACTGAGATGCTTTTAGATGTTTCACATGTCCTCAGCTTCGATTTGGTTATGTTACGTGAAATTGCATTAGAAAAACCATTTTCCCTCGACTTTTAGTGTACCGATGCAAGTGGCGCAATGATTTGGTGCGCTCCTGAGGACGATTCAGTTCACCCGTTCCGCTATGCCGTTGAATAAAAATAATTGAAACTGGTTTGTCGCAAAAATACTGTCCCTTAAGTGAGAGACTATTAAATGCCTCAGGTGGTTTATGTGATGAGTTTTGTGAACCTTCTATGTTATCCGCTAGTCCAATAGTGAATATTTTTGCGTCAACAAAATTCGGTCTTTGAAAATATGAACGGGATCCCTAATCCCATATTCTGCACACTGTAGGGCATGTTTACCACTGCTTACTTTGATCACATAGCCATATGGTGCGTGGGAAATTGTTGTCTAAATATGATTCAGGAAAACTACTGACTCACGGCAATCCAGTAATGAGTCGACGAAAAGTGAAGTGTGAAAGCATATAATCCAACAAAGGATTATTTCTTGCTTGCAACTTGCTTATGTGTATAGATTGATGATGGAACGTGAAATTAAGCTAACCATTTTTGATCGGGTGATTGTCCACGCCTCCTACTTGGAATCAGGTTACATGCAACTAAGTTCTTACGATACTCGTAACTGAGCTTTACTGTACATGTTCCCATGGCAGTTGTTGCATGGTGCATCATGATCCGAAGCACTTAAAATAATCAAATGGACTTAGGCTGAAACAGTGAGCGAAATGATATGATTGTTAGCAAAAACCGAACTCGTTTTTTTCTTACAGCTTTTACTATTCATATTTCGCCTCAGAAGTGAACAGTGAATGATCTACCAGGAGCCAGTTCATTTAGGTTTTCTACGTTCTCGTTGGTATACTGACCATTCGCGTGAGTATTTCGATTTTACACCAGTGTTTGTAACAAACGTGATTGAATATGCTGAGTGGAGTCAAATGAAATGAGTCAGCAACCTCAGTGTCTTTGGTCATATCAAATACAGTTAGAGTGTAATATTTCGTTTCAAGCAGTTTTCCGAAGTGCACTTCATTTTGAAGAAGATTGGAAGGTATACAATTAAATTCGTTCTAACCTTTGGCTGTGACCAACACAGTGATTGTTTCAATAAGAAATTGCAGCTCAACAACTTGCAGAATGTATGCAGTTCGTTTCGTGTACTCCAACATGTCACTGTCGTTATTATATTTGCCAAGAGTTTGGTTTATTATTAATCTTGGTCTGATGGGCATTACCTTTATCAGGCTCTACTGTAAACTACGCGCAGCTATTGAACGCGATTACGGTCAAGCACTTCAAAAGCTTACCAGTGGCTTCCTATCTAAAAAAGAACTCGCTTGTGCTTTGTCGAATGACGAGGAACAGTAAGTTACTGTATGCTGAATCAATCTGTCCCGTTCCAAACACAAGTGAATACAGTATTTGGCGTGTTTGGAGAATGCTTCTAGAAGAGTCCAATAATCTGGCCCTTTCCCGCATTCGAGCAAGTGAAGCTCAACAACGACTACACAATGAACTGAAACCATTAAAAACCCAACGAATATCTGTTAGCAAAAGAGTTCTTGAACAGTTACGAATCCTCCAGGTACGTTGATTTGTAAGTTATCTTTGCGCATCGTCGTTTTTTCGAAAACAATCGGTCTTTTCGGTTTCTGTACCAATATTCTTGAACCGCGTTGATAGAATTGATATATGTGGCACACAAATATTCTGCATAAAAGCATACTAAAGTGGAACATCATGTGAGTTAAATGCAAATACAAAAATGCGAAGCTAGCTCTTGAAGAAATGCACTCCTTAACGAGACCTGATCCGGTGGAAAACATTCCATTGGAATTAACGGGACATGCATCCTGTCTTCCTTGAGTCTGTAGGACGCAGCTGGCTATCATTGGGGACGAGGTTTGAACAAGCTCAGCCATTCTGATTAGGCCGAACAGGAGTTTCCGGCCCAGTGATGATTGCCTCCAGTTGGAAGGTCCCGGTTCGAATTCCTGTAGGATATGCACCACGGATTAGTTCTAGTGGGAACAGAACTCGAATTGATGCTTCCGCAATGTAAGGTGGATCGGATGACCTGAGGTTTATTCATGAACGGTGGACCCCTAAGGACAATCAGTCATGCATAAACGCAAGTAATAGGGTCGTATATAATGCTTGTGCTCATCAATTTCATACAATAAACTGGCCATAGTAAGGGGCCTCAATAGGTAGATAATGGAGATGCAGATTTAAGATTCGGATTCCCTTCAGTGCCATATAAGCTTGGCTGTAGGTTATTCCTAGTTCGTTTGAGACACGAATCATTAGTATGTTAGTCCTATCGGGATCATATCGGCTGATGTTTTGTTTAAAATCGTGGTAATTATGGCTTATCTCTTTGAATGCCATATTGAAACCTCCGTTTTAGAACACCCAAGCAAAAACAAGATAAACAAATGAATAGATATAGGTAAACGGGAGTCGGTACATGACGAGCGCATTCTCGTATGTCATTTTGATGAAGCGAAATAATAAAAAACAAGTCTAACAACTGATATTAACTCATTGATGTTTTTGGTTTCACTAAATTCTCGTTTGGTTAAAATTCCCACTCGTTTATTGGATACCCGCCTGGATATTGCCTAGGCTAACTCACTTGGAAAGCAAATATGTCAATCGAAAATGCGCAGATTATCCATCGTTGTTTCGGATAATCTGCTTTTGAGGCTCTACTGCATTTTTACATCAGCCACTACATCCCTCCTGTTTCGCACCGGAAATAAGTGTCTTGATGTAAGTGGTCTTCGTATCACCAGTTTGCTGTTCGATCTATTTGGTAACCGGGCTGTATCACTTGCCGTGGAGTTGATCCATTCCTTCCGCTTATATCATCGTATATATATATATATATATGCATATAAGGAGAAAGAGGCGTGTTTTTCGTCCTGCCTTCCATGTCCATTTTAGGGCGATTTAGCTGCTTGTGTCCAAGAGATGGCAAAATCTCATAAAGTTTATATAGAAGAGGAAAAGCAGGCACAGGAGACACGAATGAAAACAATGGCAACAGAAGAGAAGTGAGTTTCCCTATCTTCATGAATTTGAGTGCAGTTTACGTAATAATTACCTCTGAAGATATGGATAAATCTTGTAAGAAAGCAAGTAATCTTTACCAGACTGGATTAATTTTACATGACGTAGCTCTTCATTATTACTGGTGCACTGCCTTTCAGCCGGATTTACTGGATAACGTACATTGATATAATTTGAGTTTATGCAAAATATTTCTAGTGCTCCTCCGAATTAGGTTTGCCCTCTCAAGAATAAACGCCTATCTAACAGGCATGAAGTTCATCTTTCATCGGTGTTCATCAGTATGTCTAATGGACACATTGATTTACTTTCGTCCAGGTATTGTCCTGTTTGAAATATTGTAGATTCAAGGCTATATGAAATCCCCAATGGATGGTTAACAGTGGAATAGGTCCAGTATGTACATAATTTTTTGATGTGCACATGTTTTACTCTGGTGTCGCGAATTGACTAACCTTCCTTACGATGATCAAGTTTGTCCGTTTGCATTAACTGGGCTGATTGATTGGTTAAGTCACGTCTCTGAATGGACATACTTGGTATTTTTAACCGCCGCAAGACATGCAGACGTAATCAGAAAATCTTGGTAGGAGCAATACATCTGTACTCCTAACACCGTGAAAATTTAAGCTCGCTATCGGTGTGATGGAATTGTCTCCTTAGCAATAGTCATTCATACCTACTTGCCAGCATCCCATTCTGTCACCGGCTTTTAACTGATCAGCTTTATAACCATAATTGTTCGGGGTTAAATAAGACAGGCCCCATCGGTTGCTGCCTTTTCCTCGGGTTAGAAGTTGAAAGTAAAAAATCAGTTTCCATGGTGGACGGGAATTGGACCTACTTATATAACCAAAGAGAAGCCTACCGTAGTATCTAGTAGATAAAACATATTTTAACTGAAAACGGCACACCTGTTTCAATCATTCTGATTCGAGAGGAAATGATGAAACGATTGTCACGATTCGCTGGTATATCTTTCAATATCTCCAGCTATCTAATTGAGCCATCTTTTGTACCCAACTGTGGGGACACACATTTTACTTAAGTTCTCCAATATGTCATCTGCTTACCTCCACGTGGCTTCTCCCACTCCATGGAAGAAACGGAAGTTAGGGTATGGTACGGTAGACTAGTGTTCGGTATGCTTAACACGTAACCTATTTAATGAGGCTTGCTAAGCCATATGAGCTGCGATAAAATATTCTTTGAACGGGTACCCAAAACTAGATTCCCAACCTGGGCATTATTCACTGGGTCATCCTATCCATTCTCAGCATGACTGCACAAACATCGATAACCGAAATTTTCCAGCGCCAACTATCTTCAGCACTCAAGCATAACTGAACGCACTTTAGTGAAATATTTAGTCGGCATCACAAACGCTTCAGCCCAGTTTATCCCGTTCCAGCCTTGAATATATCCATGCTCGTCTTTACTGCCGTGCTCCCATGCTTACTCAAGTAGTTGGCGAGATGATTCAAACGGTCTGCGGTCGTTAGTTTCTCTTCTTCAAGTATCAAGTTCGTAACTGACTTACTGTTTTAAGGTGCAAAGAACCGGCCGGATGCAACTATGACCCTCAAACATCTGTACAGTGCACGTAGCGCATGCTGTATAGAATCGAACAAGCACATCAGATCGTCGTAGTAATGTAGGCCGCATAGCTTTTTACCATTTGTCATTTGTACTCTTATACTCTGGTGATCTGTTAGAGACCCTCCATTACGTTGTTGCTGACGAATTCAAACAGAACTAGGCAGATGGGATACTCGTCGAATACAACTCTTCGTTTTGAGTAAACTATTACCGTGTGCCGTTGCGCGGTCAGAGGTGTGGGAGTATAATGCTCGCAGAAGGTTAACGGACTTCTCTGGCGTGCCGTCCCGGCAAAAAGCACCGAATAGCACTGTTCGATTGACTGAATCAAAGGCACCTTTCCATCGAGCAAAACTGCAATAGTCGGATGACGGTGTAGGTAGTCCATTTCAAGGAGCTGCCTGGTCGAGGCATCCTCTACCTGGGCAAAATCCGGCATGTTATTCGTGGATGTTGCTCTCGCGAATCGCAGTATTATCGGAGCCGAAACCTTGGTAACCGTCAGAATTACATTTATCCAACGGTGATTACTACAATCGCTTCGTGTTCCTATCTGGAAGATGAGTACAGTAAACGACTCGCCCAAGGATACCGGGATACACACTTCGTTCAGAAGGACTCAAACAAAGAAGGTAAGACGCTTCCACTTAGTTTGGAAAGAAACCGGGGGCGAGGTGTTCGGGAGCAGCGAATTTCCCTCGCATTAACAATCGAATGTTCGACCCTACTTTTATTTCCGTCGAGAGGTCACAGTTGTTGACGTTGGAAAATTCACATTAGCCAGCTACACTGCTCCTTGAAGTATTCCGCTCAACGGACCAACATTTGCCATCTGCCATGAATGGGCTCTCCGTTTCCACTGCACGATTTCACCTACTGAAATTCGCCGCCCGCCAGTGTCACATACTAGCTTAAACAATAACTATTATTCGGAGCAGCCGCAACCTCCATTTCCTCGGCTATCCTAATTCACCGGTTTTGACGACCGTTCTTGAGACTTTTCGCCATTTGACGTGGTAAACGCCATCTCACCTTAACTATCCCTTTACAGTTAGGAAGCTGGCATTTTTCTCCTTTAGTCTCAGGGACTTCTGAGAGATGCATTGTCTTTGTTAGACAATGGGTTTAGGAATGCAGACTAAGTCTACTCTCAAGTGCACCCCCTGTTTGATATGTTCCCAGTGCTTTACACTGCTGTTCTCTGCAGTTCTTAGCTCGTGGCTGGTGCGAACCTTCGGACATAGACATACTACGGCTTACCGGGTTTGAGGTTTGCATCGGTGGCCATTGAGTTGCAACGGAAAGATAATACATGGTCCGATTCGGGGTACATAGACCAGTGCGATCTTCAGTTTTGAAGAGATCCACGCCAAAGATAGCTTACTACGAGATGGTCAGTTCGATTCAATGCACTTATCGAGTTGGAAAGCCGTGTTGCTTTAAGGGCGCGAACTGTGTCCAAAATTTGTGCTAGAGACGATTAAACGATTGTGTGCACAAAACTGGAGGAGCTCCTCGCTGTTTTCCGTACACTGAGGGGCATGGTGCATCGTCCAAATAAGCAAGCTTCTGTTGCACTTAGTTTTCTAACTTGTGCGTTGAAATAACTCGCCACAAGTACGACATCATGGTTTTTGCTCTTGAGAACTAGGGTGGGGGGTTCATTACAAAACTCATCCTTCTCTATGTCAGGGCTGTCATCAGTTGAAGAATTTTCCGAGATGACTAACAGGTTGCACCTTAACACAGCACTCTTTTGGACCCGGGATCCACTCCGAAATGAACAGTGCTATTCCTACACCGCATTGACCTGCAACTCAAGCTGCTTCGACTTCCAAGAGGCACGAAAAATATTTGACCGAAATATTAGGCATAGTTAGTTAAATTAAATTATTCATTACATTACTTGGATCTTGAGTTCTCTTTCCACTGACGCAGCAGACATCGATCACCGTTGAGTCCATTGGGAACATTGAACACGCCTGTTGGCCTGCCTGTTTCAAGCTACACGTGTTGAAGGAGCCGAGATTCTGACGCTAAAAAAACCCTGAGAATGTGACCCATCGAACTTAGAATGGCTTACTACACGGTGAACGGTTGCAAGTGTCGGGGATGTTATCAGTGAGGGCTTTATGGATAGGCAGAGCGGGTAAGGAAGACGTTTGGGAACAGAAGATAAGTTGACTAAAAGAGGGCAGAGACATACTTATCACTGCCGGCTGGCTCGACGCATTGGGCACGATCATTGATGAAGAATTGAATTATTTGTAAACATGTAACTCAGGAGATGGCGGACGTGTGCTACCGGGGAATTAATGCACTATGGAAGAAAGTGATTAGGGTTCTCTCCCAAAAACTTTCTTTCTAACGAGGAGGTGGCTGAGTGCAATTCAATCTGTTGGCATTTGTTAATCTTCCATTCATTTTTCCAGTTGATTTGCCAGCTTAAATGAACCCCCAACCTAAAAGACTAGGAGACTTCTTCCTCACGTCTCTACCAATTGACTTTCCAAGCGTGATTTAACCTTCGGTTAGGGATAAACCATTGTGTATAGCTCATGCCGGTAAGCAAGCTATCGCATCACGTCAAGGTACAGCCTCATTGTGAATGAAGTCGTTGACTACGCTTCGCATGAATTATTCCGTTACTCATCCCACCTAAAGGCATTTTTTTCGTTTTGGCCGACGTTGGTCAAGTACATTGAGTCCAAGCGTTTGGGCCTGAAGGTTATGAGTTCGAACTCTCTCACCGCCGATCACGGGCCATTCGGAAGTTTTTATGTTAGCACAGCTTCCCTCCGGAAATGTTTTGTTTTCCTTATATAATAGGGTTGCTATTATTGTCCTTTACATTGAATCAACAGGGGCCCATCGAAGGTCAAATAGTTTATGGAACGCTACGAACATTCTACCCAGCCCCTCACTTCCATTTCAGTCACATTTTTACTTTTGGTGAATTTATTTATTGCTATCTTAGAATCAGACGGCGGTCAACGAACCTGTTTCATTCAATGGCTCAGCTTCATCGGAACTATGAAAAGGTAAACGTTTTTTGATCATTACTGCTTGACGTATGCACTGGATCATTTCGTTTTACAAGGAAATTAAGGACGCGTTTTTCGGTGACGTTGTTTCACAACCACTGGGGGACGTGAAATGAAGATGATTTTCTATATTTCCAACACCCTTATAACCATGTTATTTCTTTTCGTCCGAATTGTCTGTTCTCCGTGGTCAGAGACTTATTTTTGCTCTTCACCTGTCCACTTTGTTTGATCACTGACTTATTCATGTTGAATGTATCCGTTTCGCCATCACGCATTAACGGAAAGAATTTTTGCCTTCTTATATATAAGCCTACGTAAATCTTCAGCTCTCTAATTTCAATCGATTTTATTGCCCTTGCATCTTCCTGACTGTTCGTTGGGTTCCTTCCGTCATAATCATTTGCATTCTGCTATCGCAGTGAGTTCGATGAATCGGTACTTTAAATTTATCGCCCTAGCATTTCAGCCCTTTCAAACTCCCTGGTACCTTTTTTTCGGATTCTCAGATGTTTTGCCAACAGCATTTGCACACCTCGATAGTTCATCTGTTGATGCTCTATATGCCGTTACGGATACTCATTCCTATTCCCCTTGTTTTATTCCTCAGAATTAGCCTATTGATATGATAATATATGTTAACAAGCCTTTCCGACAGTTCCAAGGAAAAACAGTCATTCGAAAGCGCAATAGCAAGGGTGGATTATATTGTCTGTTTGATCACCGCCTTTTGTGTGTCTCTGAACCATGAAACCCATCATAAACGACCATAAATATTTTTCTGTTCTCTCCCATTCGAACGTGTTCCCGGATATTGCAGTTGTTAATCCGACGACAGGCATACGATGCTCGATCTGCCACTGCCCGAAATGAATACTTATTTCAACTGGCAGCGATCAATGCACATCTTAAGCACTATTTCAAGAAGGACCTACCCAATTTGGCAAAGGTATCCTACTTTTTGTGTGTTGCAGATGTTTGTGTATAGTATGGGGTCACCTGGATATTTTATCGTTTTCATGCGTACGAGGTTCATGCGCACGAGGTTCATGCGCACGAGGTTCATGCGCTCGGGTTTGGACTCGACATATCCACATATCTCAGAATACAGGTTTGCCGATGACTGCAAGTTAAATAATGCCACTTGATGCTTCTAACCATCCAGTGTTTGCCTGCTTGTCAATAACTGTAGTTAGAAAAGCGTATACGGAGGTATTCCATAGGCAAGCAAAATAAGATTCCAAATACTGCAGCTTTTCCGAATTCCATGCCTGCTCCTAGCCTTGAGTTCTATGACACAGGCTGTATGCCTAACGTCGGCCTAACCTTTAACTATATTTTGGGAATATTATGAGTACGCTAACTTTCAGAAACCGACAGTCTTCTTAAGTCTTTCGCCCTCAACGACCATTCTTGTAATCTTCGAAGCATGACCGTTCTTATGGTCACACTGCTCACTCGGCATCTGCCCTATAGTAACAATTCGCAGTACTCTAGTTAATCGCATACACAAAACAATGTGACATTACTAGGACATTCCATCAGTAATAAATAGTGAACAGAAGTTTTTAGGAAAAATAAATCGATAGTGGAATATCGTTCCATGTGAGGAAAAATCTTCCCATGTGCATCAGCTTGATAAGATATAACTGCCCAAGTAACTACGCTTATATGCTTCAGTCGTTTCCTCCTCCTGGAATGAGTTTCGACTGGATCAATTCTACTATGGAGTAGCGCTTCATATTTTGAAGGCAGAGAATGCATCCCCAAACATAGGTACCTTTTCATACAATTCGCCAACGGATTTCTACTCCCAGCTCTTTTAAGGCATGGTGCTGTGGCCCTGACGGATACATTCACTTCTCTGATTAACTCATCAGTAAACTCGTCTTCTATCCCTGAATGCTGGAGGCCCGTCACTATTATTCCCATTCCAGAGTCTAGCGGCTCTAGTGAAATGTTTCCGCCCCCTCGTCGTAAAATCTGGTCTTAAACTGACGGAGCGTGCTTTATCTAAGCGCCTGCGTTCCTCTATTTATCCTCCTCACGACCCATTTTAGTTTGCTCATAAATGTATCAGGTCCACTTTGGTCACTGTTTCCTCGTTCACCACATTTGTAAGTCCTTAAACGCATCGATGAAATATGTGCGTTGCGCCTTTCTAGACTATTTGTGGCATTTTATTCAGTCCCACGGTTTCTCCTACTTCACAAACTGGAAACGTTTGATTGTCCTAGGCCTTTATTAGCCTGGCTGTCCGATTACTTTACTGACCGAACCCAGTTCACATGAATGTACGGTGAAACTTCAAAACCGATGTTTAACAACTCAGGAGTGCTTCATGGTACTGTTCTATCATGGTAGCTCTTCACTACTTACGTCAGCGACTAATGAATTAGCTCCCTATATCATCTATTTAAGTATGCTGATAATGTTGTCCTTTCTCAAGCTGTTTCGAGCGACGATGATTTCCAAAGTTTTTTGAACAAGTTTTCTTCCGTTTATGATTTCTCTACGTGACCTGTTTTAAATTTCAACACATCGAAATGTTTCGAATATCTGTTTTCTCTCTCTTGGTCATCCTACCCATCCGAAAAGTTTTTCATCAACTCAAAAACACAGAGTTGATTCTGTGAAATATCTGAGTTATTATTGATAAAAATCTGAATTGGACTTCTCACATTTCCATCTGTGTAAAGAATCTCCGACGATTGTCAATTCAAATCAGGAAGCTGCGGCACTACAAATTGAAACAAACATCTCCAGACTTGTATACCAAAGTGTTTTTCCGATCCTCTTTTACTGTTCTTCTGTTACTTTTTTCAGGTTTACTCAAAAAAGGCTTTAAAATTCTTCGCCGATGGGCTATCAGTTATTAGCCGTTTTTCGTGCCACTAGCTGAATTGTCCCTTTATCTATGTGGTAAACACTAGCATATGGGAAATTCGCTCACAAAATTCTTTCTGGTCCCACGCATCTTCTGCACAACGATCTTTCAGATTGTCGCTCTCATATTTCTACAGGATCCGCTTTTCGTTTCATACACTCTAGAATCAGTATCTATAGGAACTCCACTGTCCCATATTCAGTACGCATTTTGACAAACCGTGACTGTGTTTCGGACGATTTCCTGAGCAACCCATCATAATGTGCTCTGGTCATTCCTCGATGAGTTTTTATTTTATTTTTACAAGGTGATGAGTGTAACTTTTTGTCCTATTATTTTCCCTACGTTTTTTGACTGAAATGCGACATTTTTTGTGCGCAAAAGTCTCTACAATACAACACAACTTGGTTTATTTACAAGAATGATATCATCCATGCGCTCTCCATCAATTTGTTTGAGTAAATATCGGGAGAACTTTTCTGATACGAAGATAACGCTATCGCAAGCATTATCTCAGTTATAAACTTGTAATGAAACAGAGTTCGGTGCAGTTAATCTTTTACAATCATTAATGTGTCAGTATGCTTTGGCTTTGGGTTGTCACCTTATGGAACAGTTTACTTAGAGAAGAAAATGCCCACGGCAAACTTCGAAAGGTCGGCTGCAAGATAATTAGTTTGCTAACCGTGTGGAAGAAGACATTTAGAATAAAATGAACTTCGATGAACCATATTACCCAATGTCCGGAACCATCATTTGGGGTTCTTATGGACCTCATTTCGGTGGCCAGTCGTCTGGGCAAGGTTTTCATACCCTTTAGCTATCCCAGTGACTGGCCTTCTTGATCCATCTTCTGACCCCTACCTGCCTCGTACAACGACGTACATCGAAACAGCCGTTCTTTGGGGATTCGCGAAACATATTCTTATTTCCGTTGTCTATTCACACTCGGCGCATCCTCTGAATATTAAGCCCCAGGACTCGGTAACTTGCATCTAACCAATACCACAAAGACAACGGTGTTCAAACAGAAGGTCTTCGGGCACTTTTCCTCAGCGGCCATCTTTCTGAGCCATATAGCGGCATTGACCTTTGTGCTGCCGTGCAAACCCAACATTTGTTCGATGAATGGATATCATACCGCCGCAACAAATGCCGCAGATTGGTAAGTCTCAGTTGAGCTTTCTGTATACGCTAAAATACTTCATCTAAAGTATCTGATAAAATAACAAAATTCTCATGGTCCATCCAAACCCTCTCCTCCAAGAACAAGGTCCCGCCTTGAGCCAATCTAATTTCAAAACACCATTTTACTATTCGAAGGTGCAAGACGCATCTCAGAGAGTTGAGAAATACTTGCAATCTACGTGGGCTTTTAAAACACCGTCCGCATATTCTGATTCAGATAATTGAATATCTGAGAAAATACCAATGTAGTTATCCTCACATGAGGCTAAGGGGTTTTCCCGTGATCATTTCACGTACAGATTTATAAGGAACAGATGAAAAAAATGCACATCTTGATGAACACCTTTCGCAATGCTTCCGGGTAAAACACCGCCATAAGGATGAATTCGACTTCGGCTCCCCATACACGGAAATTGAAAAAGTGAAGCAAATTTCTCTGACAGCGTTCAATGACAAGCAGTGCCTGAGAATTCCACGATCGACTTTGTTGGATGGCAGTTACATATCAACAGAGGCAGATCGTGGGTCTGCGGAAAGTGTTTTAGAAGATTTTCCACAGAGTGAGTATTTGGTTCATACAACCTAAGCCGGGTAGGAAACCGGCTTGATTTTTACGCATACACTTTTCGTGAGCTCTAGACAATTGACGGAGAATAATGCCGGCTGCCAGTTTGAAATAGCTACGAAACCAATCGCTCTGTGAATTTCACACTTGGAATTATCACTTTTCTTACAAATTAGCATGATTGCCCAATCACTTCGATCCTTAGACATCTGTTCCTTGTCTCAGAATGAAAACCAGTTTCGGTAGCTTCAATTTTAGCGCCTCACTAACTCCCTTGAAGAATGAAACACAGCCCATCTGGTTCGGCTGCTTTATGCCTTGTGCAGAGCTTCTCCTCGACCACTTTCATTTTTGATAGAGGACTGGTGTGTGATTGCATTGTTTCACTCGCAAACACAAGCAGAATGTCCATTGTAGCAGTGGGCCAGCTAGGCTGTTTCATCAAGCTCCCTGTCCATCACCCCAGCCGACGCGTTCTGTGAATGAATTAGTTAGCCTTTTGATCCCTTGATCATATTCCGGTACTCCCAGTCAGTCGTTCAAGGTTATGAATATTACCGGTAACCACAGCTTTCCATTTCCTTACATTTTCCTATTTACCAGTGCTCGTAATCATTTCTTAGATTTCTGATGAGTTGACTTCCCAGGAATTTATGCATCTCAGTTTTGCGTACCATCCGAAAGACTGATCTGCGGGCATCGGGTCATTTTTTGTAGTGACCTTGACTCTCATGAACTGTCGCTAATGTTCACTCGGATCCTGGTTGTTTGTTAGCTCTGTCCAAATAGCATTGAAGTCTCCGATATGTCCTTCCTTACCAACCAGACAACCAGCTGACCCTTTAGACCCACAGTTGATAGGCATAATGTCCATGCAGTGCACGCTTCGAGGGTCCATTTCTCACGTCTGTTGAGCAGCCGTTCTACAATCTATCAACCTGTTGCACCTTGGAATTTGTTGGTCACAATGTCTACAAATACACTGAACATGTCTTGTTGATAGTGAATGGTTTACAGGCCGAAAACCACGGTGACTTTCTGGATTTTCAAGAGGCGGTCTGTGTTGTAAACACCGCAAATATGGGAAACGCATACGTGTCGGTTGACAAGCTAATTCGTACTGAATTGTTTAAGCAAAATCACTCTGCTGCCGTTTGGGAAGCTTCAGGACATTCTGACTGCTATAGCAGAATGAATTTCGCAATGTGCTCTTCCTATGTTTCCAAGAATTTTTACTGATTAATACTATGGATAATTTAGTGGTTTCATTTGCTTCAGAAAGAATAGAGGACCTGGTAGAAATGAATTCTAAGGTGGTGACACTAACTATGTAGACACCACGTTGTGCGGCAAGTCAGACTCATCATTCAAATATTTTCAGAATAGTTTGTTGCTCAGTGATAGTCTCCAACCCTAACTTTTCCAGCTTTTTTATTTTTTATTATGGTACTAGTGTACGCACAACACCGCTGTACGGCGTCAGACATTGATACGTTTAGTGACAGTTTTTCCCGGTTATTATTCCATCTGACAGCGTGCTTCTAATCAGGCTTCCAATGGAATCCATTTTTGGGGATCACAATCACTGACCATCCAATCACATTTTTTCCAAACGTTCTTAACCTTTAGGTGCCCGCAGTCAAAACTTGAAACCGGACAGAACCAAGGTCTCACATTCTGACCATACTTCTTTTGTTCGATCCAGGCACATCACGTTTCATCAGCGTGATGTTCTTTCTAAAAATGTTTCCTTATTTAGAACATCACTTGAGGTGACTAACAACTAGTTTCCATCGTGGAAACAATGTTCTATAGTGTATCAATTATAACTCACGTTTCTAGCTACGTTTTCGGCACGCCTTCCGAAAATCTCTTTACTTCTACGAAATGGTAGAATATCAATGCCTCTTTTCGAACGCCTTCGATATGGAAAGGAACGTAATCATGGTAATGTGATTGGAATGAAACACTAGTCTTTGTCCATGAGATGACTTCTGGGTTCAACGAACATTCGGAACGCTTGTCGTGGGTGCGAAATACAATATAAACGAAAAAACATGTTTTATTCATTGGCTCTTAGCAGCTGATTGCTTGGCTTTCTGTTGTCTAAGCATCTCTTCTTCATCTGAAACATTTGCTTAAGTCTAAATACATAAGCGTTCGTGGTCTCAGAGTTTCGGCTGTTGTTGGTCCATAGTCTTAATTCCACACCTCTTAAACATGGCACAGCTTCATTTTCGGGCACAACGAATTTCTCACTGGACCTAAGACCGACTTCTTAATGTTAGTTGTCAAGGGGGAACGCCACGAAGGGTACAATTCAGGCCCCATCACAACGTTTCAAGCTAAGCATGCTTATTTCTATTGATTGGAAGGCGATTAAGCGGTCTGTTTTGCAGTGGCTTTCGAGCGTCTGTTTCTATCGCCAAAAACTTTCATCAGTTTGTCTGTAAACAAGACGGCTATATACAAGTTGCGGTTTGTTTATTTGTTCAGTTTAATGAAAATCCTTGAACGGCAGCGAAATACTTGTTTTGTTTTTCTTCCTTATTCATCAGCTTTTGATTCCTGCTTCATTAACTTTTATTTACCAAATTTCATTCATTTGATTGTTCGTTTTATCCATTTGGATGGCTCAGAGGCTACTTCCCCGAACGATACCAATGATCTAAATAAGAAAGTGACCATCATTAGCAGCTCCAGTTTACTGAAAGATAGTGTTCTATTGCCCTTTTTGTGAATTCCATGTGATTTACCTTTTATCTCCCTCTGCAGATTTATGTATGCTGTTGACTGACATTTCCATCTCCGTTTCAAATCATTCAGAACTATCACGGTACGAAGTGTTGTTTTAAGCAGGATAAATGAATCGGATGTATTTCTTCCTTAAGCCATTCCTAACTTCCGTTCCTCGATGGAAACGAATGCCCGACATTCTCCATCGAGTTGAGTAATATTTTAAAGTTATTCTAGGGGATTGGCGGATTCCTGATTCCAAACCAACCATGGGCAACCTACATAGTATACAGTACTATGCTCATCTGCGTCTGTGACGGAGCGGTGTGTTGTGTACTAAAGATATCTATCCCAACCTGAAGGACTTATGCACTGGCCAATCAGTCACTGGTCCCCATTGATTTACTAGACCTTACTGCCTTGTTGGTTCGACCGCTGGGTCAAAGGTCTGGGGTAGACCTCGCCTGAGTCAAGTCTCTACTTCAGTTAGGGCAACCGCGTAATATTTATTTCACGGAAGAGCTATAGGTCACGATGGACTGCGATGACGCGGAGGTGGATGATACATTAGATTTCAAGTCTAGTGAATTTTACAGTGTTTCTGTTCTTTCCTCATCTCATCGTTTTTTTTTTCATTTTTCGTGTTTCCGAGGGCGTACAATCTGTACAGAATTATGTACAACGTGGATGTATTTTTTTCAATATGAACAGTAAATGAAAACATCGGTGGAGTCAGCCATATGGGACATCCTGGTGTTACTCTCCTTTTGTGGTCTTTACATATCCAGGCTGTTTACCGTAAACCACGAGGTCTCCCGTTCCATATATAAAGTTGCGTTAGTTTTGACCAGAGAATTTTGATTGACAGCGCTTTCTTTCTACTTTCCTATACTGCGGTTTCCTCGGAGCTGTTGAAAATTAATTTTAGAATTTTGAGGATTGCTATCAAAATAGCCTGCCAAGTTTCTCAATTTCTTGTCCTATTAACAACATTTGTGAAGGAGACATTAGTGCTTGCTTGGAATTCTCAGGTGAATTTCTGGCCGACAGCTTATATTCATAATGCATCTATTGGGCTGCATGCAAGTCCAACTCCATCACATATATATCGTTATACCTAACCTGCCAAAATTCTGACGGACGAGCTGAAGGATGATGACTATGAACTATCAGGTTCATTTGGCGCTGAGTCAATATTTTTTTTTACCTAAGGCCAGGTTTTGGAACTTTATTCAGCAGTATCCCAACGGAGTTCTTTCTTGACTGTAAGCTTGTTTGCAACTTGATAAAACTCCAATATCAGTACAGATACAAGTATTGCCTTTTTCTGAACCACCCTTAGAACAATTCGGCTGGTTGTGGATTTCGTATCCGTTTGGATTATCTACAGACAACTTTTTTAGATACTGTCCCTCGTTAAATAACACGGTGTTCAAAACTCTGATACATAAACCCCATTTTCTCATCTAACGGCCGCTAAACCCGCAACCGAATGCCCCTTCCCTGAGCGATGGTATAGCCAGTCATCGAAAGTTTACTATTCGTTGGTGTCAGTGTTGCGTCACGAGGCTGATTCTTACTTAGTTCAGAACTTTTGTGGCGCTGTGGTTGTACAGGGAAGCCATTGTGTGTGCGTCAGCCAATTAGCCGGCGATCCGACAGAAAAGAGAATGGAGTTGTAGGGATCGAGAGGTGAGTCAGGATCTCCCGAAGAGTTTGCTTCGAAAATTTGTCTAAGTTTTCTTGCAGGACCGGAAACTTTCGCATTTGAATTTCATGTTTTTCGATGTTCGAATGACCGACTATTGTAATTTAGACTGAGACCTTCGTGGTTGTCCTTGAAACAAACATCAAGATATAAATAAGAGCGCTTGTATGGGATAGTTGAGAGAGTTTGTCGTAGGTTGTATCAATTCTTGACTCGTATGCTTTCTTCCGGCACTTCAATGAAGACGATTTCTCGTTTTCCGAACGGACGTGAATGTCATAGGGAGTCAATAATCGAGGAAGCATTATTCTGGTTTGCAGGGGTTGTTGAACTGGCTAATTCGTAGTACAATTAATGCGTGACGGGTTGTGACTCAATGTCGATACGTTGCGCCACCTAACAGATTGTTGGTTTATTGTTTGCAGTTGTTCTTCAGATTGTATGAGTTTTTGTGTTGTTATCATACTTTTCCAACTATTCTCAGTTTCCAGACATTCTTTTTGTCAGTCCGCCGTCGTCTGACCGAATTAACGATTTCTAGTCAGCGATCTTGTTCCGATACCAATAATGATTCTCCTGACAAAGGTTTTGCATTTTCCTAGATGTAAGGTGCTTCTATCGTGGTGCTCGTTTTCGTGGATTTCAACAACAATTGACTGTGGTGCAAGAATATAAATTTGTATTTGCTCATTTTTCTCCCTCAAATGCATCAAAATATCACAGGTCTCATTAGGATTGTTGCATCGAAACACTTTAGATTGTGTTTCTTTACGCCAGTCTAGAACAACAGCACTCCAAGTTCTGTTTCATAATTCCTCACATCCGGGCATATTTTGACCCGATAGCGGTGGTCACTCGAACGATTAGGCAGGACCAGATACCGACAGGTCTAAAATGGATGTAACATCGATTAGTAACAGTCCTAACCCGTCACAGTGTAAGTCGAGCATATAAACAGAGAGGAAAGTTCTGCGACAGCTGAGAAGACAACGTACTATTCGTCTTCCGACACAGATATAACTGGGTAAGGTAATTGGCAGGGGCATTCGAAACTGGCGTCAGTTACCACAGTACATTCAAACCATCTTCGATCGGGCTTTTGTGATTATCCAAATGGCGTTTTCAAGGTTCTTTTTGTACCCCACGTATTCAGGACCATGAAAAATGAGAGGAAACACGGGTTAGGAAGCGGGTAATTTAGAGGCCGTACAACGGTTTCGTTCCCCATACAAGCCCATGCATCCTAATTCGACGTCCCGTTTGGTTACTTTTTGGATTCTCGGGTATGACAGTAATAGTACGTGTGGCTGAGTAATTTCTAACGAAGGGTGACTGCATAGGATGTTGCTATATATTTGCCGGATCATTTTACGACCTAAACGAGAGAAATTCTAAGGTGATTTGTATCTGTGGAAAATAAGTATGGAGAAACGTAACCTTAAGCCAGTGTGAATGTTGACCAGAATGTTTCTTTACCTTGATACATCAAGTTTTTTGAATGAGGCATCCATGGTCATAACAAGGGTTTTCAGCAGAATGGTGATCACAAGAAATCACTGAACATTTCATGTAAGCATAACTGACCATTTTATGCCACTCATAGGTCCACTGATTGAGGATGATTGCATCATCTAGGGGACAACTGGCTCCCTTACGCGCCAGCCGGCGGTGATGAAGCAGATTGGGTTGTGGCATTTAGATTTGAAGGTCGCGTGTTCGAATCCTCCCGTTGTCAATCAAATTCCCCACTCTGCACTCCTCTGTTGACCGCGGCCCTCGTCCTAAAACATGATGTACACTGCTTTTTCCTTAATAAAGGAAGCAAAAGATAGAAAGTACAAAAAATATTTCTGTGTGAACGTAGTCTCCTTGGTAGCTTTCTTGCCGTGGATGCTAGAATTAATGCAATAGCAGGCCATTTAGTAACGATCCGCTCCTTAAGTGCTGGAATGGGAGCATCAGCGACAGATGTACAGAATCCGCAAAATTTATAGCACCTCGCGCATTAGTACATAGTGGACGCTGTCCTTTTGGCCAGGGGCCTCGTTACGTCTTTTTGGAGTGCAGGAGAAATCTTTTTCCGGTTGACATGTGGATAATGCTTTTTTTGCTCTTCGGGTTTCAAGATTTATTCTCACTAACGAGGCACTTGGCTGACGAATCTTCATAGGGTGTAAATGGCTGTGAAGGGTGGTTTTCTGTTAATAATTAAAACTCTACAACAACACAAATGCTTTTTTCCCAGCAATCAACGTGCTATTTTCTCGTAGTCCGCCCGCGGTCTCAATCTCGAGGAGTTAACTGACGAATAACGGATATGTCCGGTTGCCATCTCCGCTTTCGTTGTTTTAAGAATTGATTTAGTTTGTGTGACAGACTGACCTAAACTTCTTTTGATTTTTAAGCCACTGGTTTGAAGGCGCATGGCTACTAAAATGAAATGCATCTTGGTACGAATCCAAGTCAGATTTTAGCACCAGTAAAAAAACAAACGGTTAAAATATATTCGTGGTCAGATGTTTTCTTCTGTTTGCGCTAACTGATGGCGAGAATGTAATTTACAGTATGCAAGTAATCCACGTCATTTCCTCCAAGCTTGATGTATCTTTCCTCATCACAGATGCGATGTAATGAGTTTTAGTGTATCCATTGGGACCTTACTGCAGATTGTCCATTACAATGGACGAGTGTTATCATTTTCTTGAGCGAGGTATACTTCGGATTTCACATTAGCTTATCTTCTTTGGTTGAAGATTTTGCGTCAAATCTTGCTCTTCTTTCGAGAAAAGAGAACGGTTACGCGTGGAATATCAGTTTCTCCAGCTTTTTGGTATCAACAGACCTCAGAAATCTAACAAGGTTTTTTTTCCGGATCTTACAAATGGAGATATTTGTGCCCAATCCATTTACGTTCAAGCTGACTAAACATACCTTAGTTGGCTTTGTCAGCGCCCAGTGAAGTAATTCAACTAATAGGAAGTAATGCACAATAATTACTGACAGTACCTGCTCCGAAATAGGGTAAAACTTTTAAAACGAACGCTTCCTGGCTTTCATATGATTTAACCTAGCTTTGCCCGCGACTAGATTGGCCATAAAGTTGAGTAGCATTTCTGGGCTTAGATGTTTGCCTGAACAGATATTTAAGTCTGCCCTAATCCCAGGAACCCATAACTCATAATTCTAGAAAATTAATAAACGATAATTGAGTGAATCAGAAACCAGGCGACCAATTCCTGCTTTTAACTAACGATTGATATTGTAGTGTAAACTTGCGGGTATTACTTTATTACTTTATCGTTTAGCTGTCGTATTTGCGGGCAACAAGTTTGCAATGCAGTTGTTATTTTCTGTGGTTGTTATGCCTATCAGAGAAGTTAAACTCCTGCTTGTATGTACTGTGAAAGTAAATGAAGCCATGGGTACAGATCACTACCCTGGTGAATTCTTAGTAACCTCCGGTGTCGTAACGGTGTTAATGATTAAACCGTAATTTATCCTTTCTTTTCGGCCTCCCCATGAAGACTCTTGACGGAGAATTATATGAAAAGCTCAGTGCTGTATTCAGCGCCCTGGGTCAACAGGAAAGTGAACTCTGTACACAGACAAACGAGTGCTTTAGTCGGATATCAAGGGATTCTCTCAAAGTACGCATTTTCTACGATAATTTAATCGTGTTTCTATTGTACTTGATGGTTGTCGAAGATCAGGCTTAAGCAGATATTACCAGTCTCGATTCGAGTCTAACAGTTGAGCCAATGAATTTTAAGATATTTTCTTTTCCATTCATGTGTCAGCAGTAGCTTTGTCTCAGGGGAGTAATGTTTAGTCCGACAATCAAAAAATCCAGTTTGGTAAACAGCTAAATTAGCAGTTTTACATAAATTTTAGTTTTGCTCACAGGCATCTTAAATGAAATCTGTTTGAATCATGATGATTCTTCTCGGGAGAATCAGTGGGATCTATTGCGATCCTTATCGATGTGTTTTTGACATATTGTGCATTGAAAAAAAAGAAAGTTGATGAGATGTATTACAATGGCGACCAGCAGCGAAAGGTTCTAATATCATATTGGGTGTTGAAGATAGAAAAACATCAAGCATGATCCGTCTCAATTTCGTAGGCTAACTACCGATGTGCTTTGCTACACCATAACAAAAACATAAAAACGAGAGTCCAAAAGGAGGTATTGTAAACAATTTCTTTCTCGTTACGTGTTGTAAGACCGTTTCTCTTAACGCGGATCTCGTATTATGTTTGCTTGCTCTTAACCGTTATGGCCACTTGTGCTTCACTTACTCGGCTTTGTATGATCGCAGTACTGACAACCCAGGCGCTCCACCGGTACAACGAAAAGACAGTCGAAAGCGGTAGAAGGTTGAGTATATCTTAGCAGGAGCGCGCGAGCGGGGCATGCGTGAGTAGCGCACAATTGGCAACCGCGCTGGGTCGTCAACGTTCGGTTAAACAAACGATCCGAAGGAACAAATCCATGTTCTGTTACAGTGTTTTCTTATTGAGCAGGCTGGTAGTGTTGTCAGGATTCTTCATGAACATTCGTTTTGCAGATACTTTATAATATTTCTGATCTCACAACACATGCGGGCTCGAATCGCTTTAACGCCTTTCCGCTCGGATTTTAAGAACGGGGTTCTGAATTTAATTCCTGCGATTTATTAAGGTCGTTCGAAGTCTATTGAAATTTACATGGTGTAGGTTACTTTGACGTCTTTCGCAGATTGGGAAACTTTGAAATGGGCCATTTGAAAATTTTGTTAGGCGTCAGTTCTTGCTTTCTGGTTTCTACTTCTAACTTGGTTCATATGGTATCCAGCATTTAGCGTACGCTTCCCGTTGGCTGCTTTCGTGTTATTCAAGCAATCAACAGCGTAGATTGTACTCGTTTGTCTTTTGTTTCATGTGAGCTTCCGATTTTTCCAGATTTCGCGCACCTTTGCGTGGGATGTTTTCCTCAGATCGTGCCCCTTATTTGACAGAACAGTGCAGTATCAATTCGAACCGTTGGAAGGCGATCAGGTACGTCGATAATCGAATGTTTAGATTCCTAACTACTTTTGTGCGAGCATCTTGTGCAAGTTCTTATCTTCCACAAAGTCTCGCATTCAACAATGGTTCTTCTGATAAGTTTCTGAAAATTTACGTTCTTGTTCGTCATTGATCAGTTGCGATCATCGTTCTTGTCTAATTGAATTTGCAAAGATTGAGGGGAAGGTGCTCCAACTTAAATGCTAAAAATGGAATCGCCTTGGTGTTCTGTATCTTGATTCAGTTTCTGTTTGGTGCAGGGAGCTATCCTCCGGTAGGCTTCGGAGGATAATGGGACTGTCGGTGTCTGCGGTGCACCAACTGACTTCACCTTTAACGTTTTGCGACAAGTTACACGGACAAGGAGTATGCCGCCTTGTGAAGATTTAAGTCTGTGGAATTCACCTGTGGACTAGTAACGTAGCTAATTATATTACCCACTGATAACCACTAAACTGTTTTCGAACGGATATATTTTGTGTATTCAACGATAGGGATTGAATTAATTTATTGAAAAATAGTCAATTGGTGGTCCGGAAGGAATGCATTTCGAAAGTCACAAAAATTGGTCACATCGTCTTTGCTTGAGACCAGACCGGGTAAGAAAAACTGACGGAAAACATTTTAAGGGACAGATGCACACATAACGTTACCGTTTCCTGAGATTACCTGAACTGTTTTTAGCATGTTGACTATTTTGGAAGACATGAACAGCGTCGCTCAAAATTTGCGAAACGTTAATTTCACTTGGCTGGCTTGTGGAATAAGTTCTTTGTTTATGTTTGTCAAAAAGCATTGAGAATTAAGTGGAACAAGGTATATTTGATGTGTAAGCAAAAGTAATAGTTTTTCTCAATAGAGTTTTAATTTTTATCTCCTACGTTTTATTTTGTCTATTTTGAATAGAATAAGTATGTTTATTGCACTCACCCACGATGGGCTCATGAATTTGAGTCAGGATGCGCCAAAATAAATACCACTTTCTGGCACCGATTTTCATGACGCATTCGACCAAATGTATTTTTTTGCTCACTAGATGTTTTGTTTATTATTTCATATACAAGCTAAGTTAAAGCAAACAACTTTATTTGAGTCACGATGATTACTTTTTGTGCGTAGGACACGCTACTTCGTTCGTCACATGCAAAGGAGGCTAGTTTGGAACAGATTGCACGGAAACTTGCTCGACGTTTGGTGTTGCGTGAGCGACGTATCAAGTCATACGAGGTGGAATTGAAAACGCTCCAAGCTGGTTGCATAGCTCTACATCCCAGTGTCCGATCTTTAACGGACTCACCCGTACGTGATTTTCGAGTGGTAGATCATCGCCGTGGATGTTTTGTTAATGGACGTATCACGATCGCTATCAAATTCATTTTCACATTGTTCTCAACGTTCGCACCTTCCATAATTCATCTTCCCATTGCATTCTGTTCAGGGTTAGTGGTAACATCTTTAAGTGCTGGTGTCCCGTAGTCAGCTCGTTTTCAGGCTGTTTTTGAAACAGTTTGTTCTGTCTCAACGGTTACAAAAAAGGTGTTGGTCGTAGCCCAGGTTGTTGGTTTTCATGGAGTTCTGGTCGCTGACAATGGCGTTTAAATCGCATACGTTTCATCATCAGATGTGGTGACATCGTAAGTGCACTGACTAACTGATGAATAAGAGTGGCCGAGAGTTACCGTCATTTGTGCTTTCAAATGTCGTGTCCAATGGTCATTACCAATTTGATAGGGGAAATACATGATAGTTGTATAGTAATGTATAAATTCTTTACTGTTCATCTCCATACGTCACCAGTGTGCTGTTTTATTCATGTATTTTGTATGCGTTTGTGTTCGAATAGAGAGTATAATATATGAACTATTCGCTCGTTACAATAGTGTCTTCAGTAACTTATTTTTGCAAACCCACCCTTTGTTTTTATTCACTTGTGGAATTCCCGGGGACATCTTTGAATGGTCTTTCTCCTTAGGATCATTTTCCGGAGTCAGTTTCAACACGCAACAGAACTGTTCCACTGTTGTTTGTATTCGAGTCTTCCAAATTTTTAAAATGTCTAGGTTGTTGTCATCCTGTGGCGGTTCCAGATTGATGTTCCTCTAAGACGAGGATTTGAGTAAGGGTAGTTTCTCGTTCATAATTTCTCCTCAGATGCCTATCTATCTAGCAATTGTGTTCGCATTTGGGTTGAATAAACAAGGGATCTGCAGAATCTTATAACAGTGGATGCTTTGACGATGTGCAAAAAAGCAATACGTCTTCCGAATGCTTTTTTTAGGACCAAGAAAATAACGAGGACCTGTTGGCTTTCAACCAAGAGTACGTAGAACATAAAGTAGAAGAAGTACAGTTTGCCATTCGGCGCGAGGAAGTAAGTATGTTTATCTTTTTCCACTTTTTGTGCGGATCAATAACTGTTACGCGAAGACTTCATCTATCTGAAGGGTTCCGGAGATTACCATAGGAACAACACCGAATGACGAACAACTTCGCCCCAGTGATAACTATTTCTATTGATGACTATTGCTAAATGGGTTTAGTTATGGGGTCATCAGATAGAGTGAGTATGTCGATAATGAGCGGAGCTAACATGCGTGACTCAGCTATAACTCCCGACCAATCATAGAGAAGACATGTTTAAATGTTCTCTTTCAAGTTTGTGAGATCCGAGTCATGGGTTGCTTAGAATTCACTGAGAATGTGCTTCTCCACAGAACTTTATCACAGTTCGTTTGTTGTTGAAATTTGAAGTGAAAATGAAACCCAGATATTGTGGCAAATCCGAAATTCACTTGCGAATTTTTTCAATCAGTTTGATTTCAGATTGCGATATCGACTTCTGCATACAGGGAAAATGTCAGTAGATTTCTTTAACTCATTCGTTTATCACTGTAACTATCTAACCGTTTGGGTCATGATAGTGAACATGGCTTGTTTTGCGCAGTGAGCAGATCGGAAATCCAGTTGGCTTGTTTTGTATATTGTGGGCACATGGTACTCCAACTGTGCGAGCGATCGGGACTCTCACAGACAGGTGTGTGGATCTGTCGTTGACGATGATTGTCATTATTATTTAACAAGTTTCAACAGAACATTTCGCCTAAACCGTGACCAACAACCTAAATTACAAGACATTAGTATGACCCGACGCTCTCAGGCTTATGATTAGCTGTCCACTTCAGATGTTTCCAGGCCACCTAGGTGCCCCGTGCTACCCTCCGGCACCGTTGCTGGTGATCGCGGTACTGTATATCGACTGTGATCGCTTGTTAATGAACTGGCATTTGGCTCAACCCTAACCTGGGATCTGATTTGTCAGCGCATTGGTGATCGCTGCAGTGCTGATCTCAGTGCACTGTTTTTTTTCATGCGTTCGGTTGCCTAGACGGGATGATCGATCCGATTGTAGTGCATATGCGCACGTCCACGCGGCTGCGCTGTTCGATCGTAAAGCGAGCTCATTCGTCTTTGCTATTCTAGCTTCAATTCACTTGTGATAATAGGTTTCTGGGTTATGTAGACGATACAAGCAGAAGACAAATGTCCCATAATGTGTTCGTACTTCTAATCGGAATTAGAATTTCCTGAGTTTCAATCAGTTCTTTTTTACTCTGCTAAATCTGACCAGAAAATCAGTAGAAGGTTCATCTTTTGCACAGTGTATTTCACACATGGTTCTGTATTGGAAATTGAGATCAAGTGTACTGTTTTCTGAGTGTATCGCACAGTTCTCTGTGGTTATATATTCGCCGATTAAAACCGTAATGCTTTCATTGATTTCTGACAATTGTCTTCCGTAGGATAGCCTCGTAATTTTACTAACATTTGGAGCTAATAGTAAATGGAATCCAGCTTTATTCCTAAACTGTCATTGGTCAGAAATGTTCTCCTCTCCACCAACCTTATATTTTCATCCTATTTCTTTAAATACTAATAAAATTTACGTTTTCCAGATCGAGCGCGTGAAGATAGAAGCTTGTTTATCGTTACTGAGAAATTCTTCAGGTAAGTATTTAAATGGAAACCACTGGATGTTCATTGTATTTTTTTCTATGTGAATTTCTTTAAGTTTTTGTCGTGGACGCGTCTTTCTCCGAAATTCAGACCAACAGGTTATTTCGGACTGCATTAAGTCGCTCGTGTATTTTTTCGAAGTTTCAGGTTTGTGTAAATTTTTATTGTTCGGTACCACAGCGTGATCGAAATAGCCACTAATTTGTCGACATTTCGGTTATCACGGATGACCTTTCTCAAGACTGAGTTCAATTTCGATTTTTTTAATTTTCAGCGTCTTACATCTGTCGAGTGAATTTTCGATGCATGATTAGGTCTCCAACACAAGCAGCTACGCATGACTTGAGAAATAGCTGTTCTTTTAAGTGTTTATAAACGACCTACCTAGTATTTTTTGTTCATTTGTGCATTTCAGTCGAAGTAAAGCAGTTTGTCATCGAGGCGCGAGCAGCCGCGGACGCTGCGGCTGCAATGGCGCAACAGATGCGAGAGGCCGGCGGAGACTTGGAATCTGTACCTGGGCTCATGGGCTCCACGCAGTTACTTCGGTCGGCAGTCCGCCCTTCTGGTGAAGGGAGCAGTGATAGTACGGATAGTAATAGTGGAACTGTACAACAAGCTAGCCGTGACAAGCCATTTGAGCCGCAGGTGAGTGATAGCTCAACGAATGTTTGGTTTGTAGATTTAATCTTCCTTCTTTGTCTCATTTTTTTGTGAATTCAGTCAAGACAGTATAAACTTAGCTCTTATCGTTGGGTCGCTGTCGCTTCGGTAAACATGTTCTCTGTTAATTATTGTAAGAGGTTTTTACAAACTGAGACCCACTGATAGAAATCTCAAACATTTCGCTAGCTGTCAACTAAACAGTTACATAAAGAAACTGACAGGACGATAGAATAATATATCGAACAGAAACTGCTCAATGTTAAATGAATTACTACTGTTTGTTTAATGGGGATCACCAGTTTCTGTACCGATACATTGAGGGAAAGAGGGAAGATATACCCCAGAAATTGCCAATCGTCAAATCACGAAGTTCATATTTTCAAAACATCCTGGAACGTATCTCTAGTATATAAAGTGAACCCGACACCAAGTAGAATGACTGTCTTGTCTTAATGGACAGCATCC
Source organism: Fasciolopsis buskii (assembly GCA_008360955.1). Lineage (NCBI taxonomy): Eukaryota > Metazoa > Platyhelminthes > Trematoda > Plagiorchiida > Fasciolidae > Fasciolopsis > Fasciolopsis buskii. Next base: position 54,692 of record LUCM01011558.1, read on the forward strand.
TATTAAGAATGATCAACAAGCATGTTTCAAATACTTTTCCGGTAAGTTTTCACGGCTAAAGCCAAAGAAAACGGATGCGGAAGCCTGACTCTAAGTAAGCCCCATTTATCTTGAACCCCAATGCAAAGTAGATAAGTGTGTCTTTTAACAGGTAAAAATGAGAAACCATTACGGCAATTGAGGTCAAACAACGACGTGGTCCTAGTTCATCGAAATAGTGGATCTGGGGTAAGTCGAGCGGACCACGTGACGAAGATGAAAAACACTTTCTGTGTTGAATTCAAACTACGAGCTATTTCAATGGAGGAAAATGTGGGAAACCAAGAGAAATTACATTAATAAAAGATTTAATTGTGACTCGACGGTGGCTTCGTTAATGAATTCACCGCGAAAGACCTGAAACTTTGTGGTAACAGCATAGTCTACCTAAGTTGCACATTTTGATGTGGTATCAAGACCTGCTGATGACAGGTTCACCCTAACAAAGTTAGCGAATTCGTGGGCTGCATTTCCTAAGCCAGCTGTACAGCCAAAGCTCAGGAGATACCGGTTGCTGTGAAAGTGGTTGGCTTCTCCAGGGAAATGCCCATACCGATTTTGTACAACAGTGGTCAAGAAAAACAAGCAAGTCCCCTACTGTTGAGTAGGCCAAGCTTCGTCGACCTCATTGAGCGAGACTGTTGAGTGGGCACATGCCGTCACACGAACAAAGATACCGTGTGCATCGGCAAATAATATCCTTCCATAGTTCTGAGAGCGAGACGGTAACCCGATTAGGGTGACTACGGTGGGTCATTCTCCTCATGGTTTCGGCTCTGCTTGTTTGTCTAAACTCAACAGAAATGGAGGGAATTGATGGTCAACAACTCACGCTGGAACATGGAATTGAACTCCGTTATTTGCATTTGGAATGTGAACAGAACTTTGGAGAAACCTGTAGGCCGTTTAATGACCATTGTCATGATGTCTAAGGAATAGCAAAATTGATTGTCTGTGCTTTCATCCCACTGATATATCCAAATTAGGATTCAGCAATTGAAACTCATCGATTTCGTCGTGAAAGAATCATTTTGCTTCTGGTTTCCTACTGCAAGAAACACTTTGGACTTAGTTAGCTGATGAGGCGACTATTATTCATACAGATCGAGTGGACGACGACGGTTCTGGGATGACAACAATTTCCGATGACAGACTGCATCACAAGGTAGAGTTCGACCGAAATCTCATGGTGCGGGTCGGAATTCTGGGTAAGCGAAGTAGTTGAGCGTTTTTTCGGAAGCAGGATAACTACCGCAGTATCCTCATAAGTAGCTTCTTTGAGTTATTCCGTTGTTGAATTCTTAGAGAGTGCGTTAAAGTTCTTGGTTTAACAGGCTTATGAGGCATCGGGTCGCGCAGGGATACCTTGCCGCGTTTTGCAGTGGAAAATCATCGGCTGTAATGGTACACATAAACGGTCACCACGCTCACCAGGTAGCACTTTACTGTATTCTAATTTGTCGGGCACTTGAAGGACAAAATTAGCTATAAGCGACCCCAATCGACAGAACAATTGAAAAGGCTTTGTGTAAAAATGTCATGACATATCACAAAGTGCTTTGATCTAAGCACCGAAATCGTTTCTCGAGTGAAGCACTCTGTATAAACAGAATTCTAGACACAACTTTAAACATTTGGTATAACATTCTATCTGTGTGAACACCAGTAGGACGCAAAGGAATAGAAAGCGTGTGATTTTATATCGTGTCAGTAATCGTCAGTTTAGTCTGAGTTCAGCCAACCAGATACAAGATTTTTTCATTTGTAAAATAGATGGGCCTACTAACAGTAAGCAAAGCGTCGAATAACCAACAAGTTCATTGGCAATGTTGTGTTCTTAAATGATATTTAGCTGAATGAAATTATCAATCGCTTAGTGATAATAACTTAAAATGTCAAAGTATAGACATTAATTTTAAGGAAAATTTAACCGCTCATCTGATTGTGATGAATTACTTGGTCAAAAATCTGGTTATCGCGACCACCAACTCCATCGACTTCAGTCGGTCGACTCATTTCTGGCTCCTTTCCTGCTGTGCTTTATCAAGCAAGGACGACCGAATGGCCTCTGACCAGTCAACAAGGGTGTCCTTCGCATGTCACAAGCAAACTACCTTTTTAGGTCAGTTCAGATTAAAGCCCATCGGCCGATTGCCTCCAGTCTCTTGGGTACAGTGTCTCTTCCTTGATCTTGGTTTCGAGTAAAGCCCTCATTCTTCTTTGGATGACCTATTAAGACCAGGTCAGTTTTGCTGTGTCCCAAAACCAGGAATAATAGTTGATTCCTCTCCCTGCTCTCCCGCTTGCTGTTGATTACATTCTTAGCCCGTGTTTCTTTCACCTGATTCCAATAGAGTGTCAACCAGTTCTCTTTTCCCTAAATACTCCGGCGTCACTCTGGCCTGAATCACCGTACCAAATTTCTGTCACCGGGTCCTAGCTTCCTCACCTTACACTTATGGTAAAATTTATTTTACATCCATAATTTTAGCTATCACCACAGTCCCTTACCCTGTTTGAAACATCAGCAATATTCAATTATATTTCGGTTCCTCAGGTGATTTTCTGCATAGAGCCCCCCTGTCATTATTTGGTCGTGTGATGATGACAAAATATGCCACCGTCACAGAATTACTTGCAATATCCCTCTGAATCAAATCATGTTTTATGCATCCTTTATTTTATATTCTTGTTTCACGTTTAACCTGAATTGAGTAGTTAAATTTTCCTAGTTTGAGCACGGTGCTTGGACAGGCCTCATGATGGAATAAAATACGTCGATTTGCTGATCCCATTCGAATACCGTGTGGTGCATCTTTGTAACTAACCTCCGTTACTCGGACAAATTCCTCTCTTTCTGCGACGCCACCGATTTTTCGCCATAAGTAACTCCAATCAACAAACGATCAGCCTGTATCAAGCGCTTAACAATTTCCGTGGAAAGATTCAGCCATTCATCGAACGCGAGTCTGATCACTAAATCCCAATCGTAGACTCAACGATTCACAGGCGGTTCGATCAGAGCGTCAGCAGATCCGTGTATCGAAATCGTGCTTGGTCTGGTCAGTGCTTAAACTTCACGAGTTTTCTACCATTGCGTAAAAATGTGGACCACTTGGAAACATTTGCGACGAGGGGTAAAGGCGTCACACAATTGACTTTAATAGGCCGTTTTGCAGTGTCTACTCAGATTCGCTGGCTCAAATGAGATTTTCGTTTGCAGTATCAGACCGGGCCTCAGATGGACCTACAACGCTACCGAGTTCCACTTCGCACGTTTGGTATACACCATTATCCCCAGTCAAACAGTCACTGTCAGTTTGCGCCAATCATATCTTTTCTACCCATTAGTTGTGAGTGCATGACTGCGTACCTAGAGCGAACTAAACGACAAAGGACGGCTGAACACGTCCCACGATTGGCGTACACTTAGATTTAAGCAATTGGTGTCCCACAGCAAAAGACTGCTAAACAATCACCGATGCCTTCGATCGCATATCACCAGCTTGTTTTCGTAGGACGATCGAATTCATTGTGATGATGCTCGCCATTAACTCATGGCTACTGCAGCATGCCGAAGTTAGATTGATTCAACAGTGGAAGCCAAGTCTGTGTTAGAAAAAGTACTGTTCGTCTCCTCAGGATTGTCTTCGTTGAATTATCGATCGAGGTTTCGCCGATGAGATGACGTTTACTCTATTTCGGATATTTATGTATTTTCCAATGTGCAGCTGAAGTGGTGTAGCTCTACCTATCCGGATAAACATTATGGAAAGTAACTGTTCCGTGTTTCCTTATTAAGCTGGAGTATCGTCGGAAAATAAGCATTTCCGTAAGGTTCGCTGTTCAGTGCCACAAATCTACACTTAACCTTCCGAAAGATGCATGTTCTCATGTACTCCGTATCGCACTTGCTTTTGGCATACCAATTTTAGTTTCGCCTGCACAGTTTTGAGCTACGAAACGAATGGTTTTTGGTACCAATCTTGTTGAACGACCAATTCAATGGCTGGTGTTCGTCATTTGTTGAACTGTTTGAACAAATGTTCCAGAGCAAGCTCTTAGTTATCGGCAATGCGTTCTCATTCACATCCTTTGTTTTTCCCGTCTTCGTCATTATTGAAGTAGTTCTCCACGTAGAATCATTGCGCTTTAAAAGCATTCAGCCAGTAGTGCTTCTAGTTCTGTCGGTCAGGTACACGTCGAATTTCTCGATTCTCATATTGTGGTTTTTCTGCGGTCCTAGGAGTAATGCATTCCTGTACTGGATTTTTATTGACATCGCGATAAATTTTGATGTCGAACCATTTATTCCGTCCCGGTTGTTGGAGTAATACACGCCATTAGAACAGCTTAGCGCTTGTAAATATTTTGACGTCTAGACTAATCACGAGTCTTCCAGCGACTTCATTACTCCGTTAATCCTTATCCTTGCCATACGTACTTACTCGACCGCTACCTGGCCACAGTGCATACTAATCAAGGAACATGCGAATACTCGTCGATGCCATGTTGATATCACCAGCATCTCCGATATTTGACGAGCATATTTAATATATTCTTAAGGATGAAATCTGATTGAGTCTCTCAATGAATGGAAAAATCGAAGTCTTGAAAAGTGTTAAATTGAGTTTTTCAAACAGCTGCGCGATCGGTGAAGGTAATTTTGAGGCGGCTCATTAGTTTCCGCGGAAAGCCTTTAAAAAAAGACTTTAAAAGGAATCGGTTCTGGTAAGTTAAAGAGAATTGCTCACAGTGATCGAAATTTCAATTTATAACATCTATCGACAAATCTTTATTGTATTGTATTGTGTATGTTATGTTGCCGAGTTTGGCTGGTCTATGCACACACTGAGGCGCAAGTCACAAGTACTCATGACGCACGATATAACAGGAGCGAGCACACAGCCTGTGGTCTAGCAGTACACGAACACACAGATGTAGGAGACACAAAAGTTCGAGCTCAAGACTCAATTTCCATAGTCGCACAACAAATGAGACAGATCTGCTGCTCCCTTGAGTAAGCAAACACACGGAACAATAAGCGGCGCGAAATACGAACAGCTAGCCCAGCCCGCTAG